>VOMN01135682.1:0-22345 GCA_014899125.1 Orchestia grillus | reverse complement strand
CTCCCAGGTACACACACAGACCTGCCTCCCCACAAACCCAGCTTCTCTCCACACCGCCTCTGGAGCTTCTTCCAGCTCCTCCTATCTTCTGTTTGTCTAAGTCGAAGCACTTTGGTTTTCACACGTGGGAGAACATTTTTTGTTGCAATTATTTGATAAATTGCATAAAATCGAGTGAAACTTGCTTGAACTCCTTGGAAACACACCACGCACATATCGCACGGCCTTGACCGCATACAACAAGGGAGGCTGCTGCAAATTTAGTCTGTAAGAATGGACGGATTGCTGAAGATTAACGATGAAGAAGAAGATTTAACGATGGAATAACGCGACGAGATGAGGGCGACTACAAACTTTGTAAAAACAAACAGGCGTCAGAGAGACGCAAGCACAGAACTTTAGGAACTCGCACGTGTCAGAGCACAAAGACAAATAAAAAACCGGACAAATAGAGCTAAAAATAGGCAAACGAAGGCTCATCGTCAGGTTGAGTGGTCTAAGAAGCGCGTGTCTGTGAGAGAGTAACTCAGAAATTTGCTTGCACTTCAATAGCGTTGCCCTTCAGATGTAGTAGGTCTAAAATAACCGAAAATTTTTTTGAATGACAGTGCACTGGGAATCCTTTAGCTTCGTTTGTGCTGAGGAGATCAAAACAAAAAAATACGACACCGCAAAGCCTACCGCAACTGAGTAACACACTCGCAAACACCGATCAGCTAACGCAAAAGCAGCGCGATTGATAGCACTCGATCAGCTCGCGGTCATTAAAATTAGCGGGCTAATTGTGCAGGCATCGCAAACGAAGCAACGCAAACCTGTAGCAATGCAACTGAAACTTCATAATAATGATGCTTAAAAACCCGAGAAACTTTTGCATAAACTAATACCTCCCGACACATAGCGCACTCGTGTCAATTCTTCACTTTACAAAGTGCACTACCACAATGCTACTGCCTGAAGGATAATCATCCCTTTAACTCAAGCTAGCTGCTCATGCAACACGTTAACCCTCTCAATATGGCTGGTGTATATGTGAACTGACCAGAATTTTTCAGTACAAAGTTTCAAGTTGAAAGTGTAAACGGCGTTTCTTCAGTAAATTATACTTCTTTACATAACTACAGACATCAACTCCACAAAAATATATTCGTTAAATACCGCTGCATACACCTTGACAAGGTACCTTCCCTCCTTAGAACTAAATTAAACCCCATTCCTCTTGCACTGGGAGAGCCCTATCCCCCGAAAGTAGCCCCCTCCCTATCACAACCTTCTAGAGGTTAATGGACGCAGCAGCAGAAGCAGCTGCAGTCACATCAGCAGAAACGACGGCGGCGATGGTGCCGGTGGTAGTGGTGATGAAGCCGATGCAGCCCAATAAAAAGTAGCTTAAAAATTCCTAAAATGAGATGAGAAAACAGACGACGGTCGGCGGGAGACCCCAGCTCCTCGACCACTCCGCATGCAGCGCTTGCAATACGCAACAAAGAAAATGAGATCAGCAGCCAATGGCGTGATGAAAGCTGAAACAATAATGCAAAAACGTATCCTACCTACGGAGGCATGCAGGTGGTTGATTTCGCTTGTCTTCGGGAGATACGGTCGAGTTTCACCCATAAATATTTTCTTGCATTTGCAGGACGTTACAATAGACGGGGAAATTGCAACTCATTAAGACATTCTAGGATCCATTTGTACCGAAATTCAAAATTTACGAAAACCTGAGTACTATTTTGAATGCTGTTTGGTTTCAGTTGTAATTTCTCTTCGCTAATAAAAGTCTAATATTCGTAAAATAAAAGTGCCAATTATCGGTCTAGGAGAACTATACAAAAAATAAAACAGCATAAGTTAGTTCCATAAACTTATGAACATAAAAGAGTTTAAGAGAGTTGTTTGCATATATAAAAAAGAAGGCTCGGGAATTTTCTTCGCTTATATTGCAGTACCTCTGTGAATGCAAAAATCTGTGAATGCAAAATACACGCACAACAGTAAATCTGTGCCTGCAATCGAATATGCGAAAGCACCACAGATCAATCAACTTTTGACAAAAATATATTTTAAAACAGGTGAGACCTAAATGGACCGTAATACCTCTAGCAATATGTTGGATAAAATAACATGGCACACGAAACTGCTACGTTCAGAAAACGAAGACTGAAAATTCAATCTAGTAAAACCACACACAAACGTGGCATTTATCATGCAATATTATCATTTCATCGCTTACATGTTAGACTTAAAAGTCAACTAATGTGAGAAATGTTCTTACCAGTAAAAATAATTTCATTGCAAAACTGAAGACAAAAGACGTGAAAATAAAAGAAGCGCTGCACGTAACACTCCCAACTACCTATTCAAAGAAATTGAAAATACGGAATAACGAAATAACGTCATGAGGAAGGGGTCGAATTCAAATGAACTCTGCTTCCCTTCAGCGGCTGCATCAGTGAACGCACTTCAGAAAAGATAATGTAATGAGTTTTTAACCTGGTGAAAACAAACTTTTGAGGACTGTAAAAAAACGAACCCAAGTTTGACGACACAAAACCAGAAGCATCGAAGGGTGCAAATGAAAAAAATGAATAATAAGTTACATAATTTGGACGCTCTAAAGATCAGCCGCTAAAAGATCATGTAGAACTTTCAGTACGTGGAAAATGAAAGGGAAAAAATTTGACCTGAAAAAATTACAGACTAAATTGTAAAACAAGAATGCTAAACTGCTCAAACGTATTGTAGATACTTGAGAATTTTTCAGATTAATTTCGAACGTCAACAGAGCTACGAAAGTAATGATTCTTCAAGCATCGCTGAGAAAGTACTCACACGAAGTAATTGATAACAGAATATTAAATCAAGCAGCAAATTTTCCAGGCGAGAAAACTTGAGGTCAAACAATACCACGTAAAATCTAAGCACAAAGGCAGGCCAACATACACTAAGTGCGCGTGCAAGCAAAGGTACACCAACACTACTCTGCGTTTGAATGTAGCAGAGCCAAAATTCCATCAGAAAGTATGGAACTTGGGAAAAATGCGCAAGAGCTGTACCATATTTCAGCGTCTCGCGACCGAAGATAATACAAGGACTTGAGAGTTTTAAAAATAAACCGGCGGGGAATGCGAGGGCGTGTTGAGGCAGCATTACTGAGAGGAGGCAGAGCTCAACGGAGCAGGAGGAGGGTCGATGTGATCAGAGCGCATGGCAAGGAAAGAAGCACAGAATATCTGCGAAGAAAAAAGGGGCGAGAGAAGGCGCAGTAAAAAAGGTGAAGAATGCGAGCGGCTTTGACCTTCAGGGGACATCTCCCGCAGGCAGCCGGAAGCGCAAGGTCGGCAAAACCGCAGGCGAACCGCCCCTCGAGACTGTGGACCGCCCCTTCGAGACTGTGGACCGCCCCTTCGAGACTGTGGACCGCTCCTTCGAGACTGTGGACTACCCCTTCGAGACTGTGCGCCGCTCCTTCGAGCATGTGGACTACCCCTTCGAGACTGTGAACCGCTCCTTCAAGACTGTGGACCACCTTTCCGAGATTGTGGACCGCACCTCCGAGACTGCGGACTGCCGGTACGAAACTGTAGACCGCTCCTGCGAGACAGTGAAATGCCCGTACGAGACTGAGAACCGCTCCTGCGAGACCGTGGGCCGCCCTCGCGAGGCAGTGAAATGCTCCTGCGAGGCGATGAACAGACGCTGCCTTCTTGTCCGAACACGAAGGCATGTCGCGCAAACACGAAAGAATCGTCAAAAATAAGAGCTGGCCAAACATCCCGAGCTTACACACAAATATAAGCACTATTCTGGTCAGTTTTCTCTCCGCATTCAAGAGCTTCCAGACAAACATAAGTCACTTTTTTTGTGGAGGATGAAAGTACGTCTTCATGTCCAATATTTTCTCGCGGACAAGACATTCTCGATAGCTGCTTCACGTGACTTCAGCAGAGAACCGAGGCGGAATTTTGTGCGCAGAGATTTTAAACAAATAAGCATTTTTAAGGTATTGTGTTGCCATTTGCGTACCTCTCCATCAATTATTTCAACTTTCTACACTAAGAATCCTGTCAAGCGTATGTTACAGGGTAAAATATAGCTTCAGCTAGAAGTGAATTTTACCAACATACTTACAGTACAATGCAGGTAGACATGAACGATCCCGTTTCTTACAATATTGTAGCTGTTAGAAGAATTACAAACAAAACGTTTCAAGACAGGGTTTTATGGATGGAAGTTATACAGTAGATCGGTCAAGGCACATAATGTATAGCAATAAAATCTAATTCATCAAGAAAGATCTCCCGAGTCGCAGCTTGAGAAATGTAAGAACTGCATGCACACCGAACATTTTTCCTTTGCTTGGAGCAACCATCATTATTTACGTTGACAGTTATACGTAAGATACATGAGCTACATCGATACATCGAGATACATCGAGTAACGTAAGATACATGAGCTACTTGTCATAAATCCAGTGCATGGAGCACAACATCAAGCATAACTTTGTTAAACATAAGGAAACGAAGAGGCAGAAGCAAGAAAGAGCACCGCTGCTACGAGTGATGTGAAGATCGGTGCAGATGTGGGGGATCATTGCAGATGTGGGGGATCATTGCAGATGTGGGGGATCGGTGCAGACGTGGGGAAAGAGGAAGCTGAGGGGGAGCGGAGTAGCAGTGAGAGCGCTAAGGGGATGCAAGAGCAACATAATGGAGAGCAGCTGCAGCTGCAAGAGACCATTAGCAGCATGAGGTGCAGCAGCGCAGCATGAGCCAGGCTCATTAATGCAGCAGCACGGCAGGCAGCCTTGGGCTGCGCCCGCATGGTCCTCGGGCCGCTGCTGGTGCGGTGAGAACTATAGGCTCACAGCTCGGTAGTGAGGAGGTAATGTCCTGTAATGTTGAGGCTACGTCTACGCTGTAATGTTGAGGGCACGTCCATTCTGTAATGTTAAGGGCACGTCCACTCTGTAATGTTGAGGGCATGTCCACTCTGTAATGTTGAGGCCACGTCTACTGCGTAATGTTGAGGGCACGTCTACTGCGTAATGTTGATGGCACGTCCACTCTGTAATGTTGAGGGCACGTCCACTCTGTAATGTTGAGGGCACGTCCACTCTGAAGTGTAAAGGTAAAACGTACTTCGTGATGCATAGGCCATGTCCACTCAGTGAACGTTTCTGTTATGGCGCAGAATGGATTGGTCGTGCCCCTACGGAGCGCATTTCTGCTGACGGAGGTGCACCAGAGATTGGAACTCTAATGGCAGCTGCTCGGTCTTGAAGGTTGTTCCGCTGAGAAACTCCAGCGCTGGTTCACAGGACTGCGATTCTAAGGCCACTGTTGTACTTTAACTTTGCAATAATCTTTTTTTGGTGTCCTCTAAGATTCCAGCGAAATTTATCCAAAAACCAGTTAATAAACAATATTCTATCGAAACAACATTGCGATGACAACTTTCGGGTTAGCGAACGTGAGGATTTTCGCGTTGTCTTTCATGACAATAATATCTTCATTCTGTTGCAAGCCGACATTGGGCTGCTGCTGACAAACTATACGCCAATGCACGCATACAAACTGGAGTAGCCCTGGTCACTATCGCTCTGAGGAGAAACTTGGCTAAATGTGTATGTTACTAGCTGATAGAGTGTTTTCTCAGAGATTAACTTGCTGCTGGTACAAACGTTACACCTTTTGTGAACTCCCTACTGGATTTACCCAACCCAGAATTGTTCACTCTACCAACGTTGATGTAGATCCTGAACTGTAGCATTACATTACAATACAGCGGCTGTGTTCTGCGTACGTTTCCTCTTTTTCAAGCTAGCAACACTGCAGTTGTGGTGCGTCAGGACAACAGCACCTCAACTGCTACCTGTCATCCCGCAACCGACATCAGATCGTGAAGTACAGTAAGAAGGAACTATCTATTAAAAGACTTGGCAGTTGAGATATAATGAGTTCATGCGTTGTCATATATAGGAGCGTTTTGCTACGAATAGCATTAGCAAATATATATGAAACAATGGTGGAATTTGTTGATGAGCTAGTGTTATTTTGAGAATAACATCTACACCACCGAGTGTGACACAACCAGAGAATGATCAGTCACATATTCTATACAGTTCTTCTGTTTGAGGAATTTGCCTTGGGTCCTGTTGATAGATTTGTGCGAATATTGAGCTATAGTTAAGTCAATGTATAACTAAGCAGCATTTAATGAGCTTCCTAGAATTTTAGGGAACACAGGGGCAATGTATATATAATCGGATTCTACGATACGCAGATTAAAAATGTCAAAACGCTCGCTGCAGACTTTCTGCATATTATTTTATCTAAAATGGCTTACAGCTATGCCACACGGTGCACGGCTACTAGCTCAAAAACACAGCTAAACCGAGCTTCGTTTGATTCAACACACCTTATTCATTGAACGAGTTCATCAGCCGTTCTTCCTCATCATGCAAAGCTTCTTCTCGCGAGCCTATCAAATTTCCCCATTGAACCTTAAACCGTGCAACTCTGACGCAAAGAACGGCATACAACTGAGCTAAAGTTTAGTGGTGGAATTCAATGAAGCCCATGCCTGCAAGGGTGAGGAAGCACAACGTCTTCAGTAAGTGCAACACAACCTGAACCGTAAGTCATAGGAAGACGGCCTCATCAGTGAAGGTACTCATAGAATATCTGCGTCTGAGCTCTCCCATCAAACTGAGGTCAGGTATTCGAATTAAGAGACGAGTGCTTGACCCACACATATCCATAAACACTTGGGAACACGCAACAGTGAAGGATAGAAAGTTGAGCAATTAGCCAGTACCATGTATATGTGTCAGGAATCGTGGAAATAGTTTATCCGCATGGCAATTTATTTAACGACCAATTATGATTGATCTCAACTCCGTTTCTGGAAACTTGTCTGCAGGTCAAGAAGTGAGCGAGGTACTGTGCTCAATAAATTGCATCATAATTGAAAAATCGTACAAGTACACTCCAGATATACAGTTAACTTCCTACAAGCTGTCCCTGACAGGCCGCCCTTGCCTCACTATCATCAGACGGCGGAGGGAAATGGTCTCCTTCAACAGCTCGCGGATATGCGATGGGACACCATGCACACAAAGCGGCGGCACCCCAGTGTGGCCAGGGCATAGGGGCCCAAACATTTTCAAAATATTCAAGTGAATAGTTCAACGCATGCGAACGTACGTGAATATTTCGAAAAAGTTAAATTTCAACGGCACAGATACTGCAAACTTAACTTCGTTAATATTCCTATTCGCGAAGAACCTTTACAAACACAGGTTCGACACAGTATGAGTTTTGAAATTAATGAAAGCCTAGCAGCCTGCGAAGAAAATTTTTTCTTAAAGAAACAATAAGTCGCAAATTATTTTTATACAAGACTTGAAAAAACAGAGCTTTGTTTAAGCAATGGCAAATGCCTGAAGATATTCCAAAAAAATGTAACCAAACAAGAAGTGAAAGACTAAATCTAACAGTGACGATATACATATAAGGACTGCGGAGATACGTGCACCAATAATCATGCCGGAATCGAAGGAAATTTTTGCTTGACCGTCAGTGTAACCTCGATTAAAATCTCAAGCGAAGGCATTAATTCAACAACGCATGGGGACGTCGACCAAAACAAGTCGCAGGGCAAACAGAACAATTTACAAGCTTAACGAGTCTTTCCTGTGAGTGGACAATGAGTTGACGTGACGCACACTGCCCGTCACTGTGCCTTACACACACTGCCCGTCACTGTGCCTTACACACACTGCCCGTCTCTGTGCTTTACACACACTGCCCGTCACAGTGCCTTACACACTTCACTCTCCACTGTGACACACTACACCCTCCGTAACACGCGCCACAAATTGCCCCCCACTCAGTCCAGCAGCAACCGTTGCCTCCCCAGCTCGCAGCACAACCCAATGCATTCACTAGAGCCGAAGTGGGGACCCGCCAGGTGTCGCGACTCAGGCAGCTCAGGGCCTGTGGCTCCACAGAAACGATAGAAGTGATCTTGTAAGGCATGATGCCTGGACAGAAAGACTAGCCTTCCCTGTCTCTTGCTCGAGTGACGGTTACTGTTCTCCGATGTTGCTTGAGCAACTTTTGTATCATTTTGCTCTTTTTTCGCCATCCCTTTTTCTTCAGTATCCATTTTTATTCAGTCCCCATTTTTCTTCTGTATCTATTTTTCTTCAGAATCATTTACTGTCCTTCCCCATAATAGCCTTTGCAAAATACACTGCTGCTCACAACTGCTTGCACATTACTCGACGTGATCTTTAACGTAGCTTCACTCTTTACAATGCTTTGCACAACAATTCACTTCCAAGAGTCACAGGCAAACCTCGCTAACGGAAGAGCCGTTCTCCTCACTGGCCGTGCCGAGGCGTTCGTACTATAGAACAAATTAAATCGGTGAAGCTCGAGCAATACTTGAAGGTCGTCCAACGCTGAAGTCGCTGGGTGCCAATAAATCTTGGCTGGAAGAATCCGAATTCTTACACTACCACACGCTGGCGCTGTAGGTTTCAAGCTTACGAAATTTCGTGGTTCAAATATCAACAAAAACTCAGTCTAGGAGCGGTAGAATGTTTTCCTCAGAAGCTACACCTAAGGAATGGATGCATTTTTTTATCTTTTTTCTGCCGACAGGACTAGCGTACAAGGCAGCAAGAAATGCCGGCTATGTGCAAGCACCACCGCTGCAGAATTCTCGCGCAGATAGTCCACAAAAGACGTGCATTGCTTTTAGTTAAAGCCTTTTACATAATTGGGCACCGTAGCCGTTGAGATCCAGTGTTCAACCCTCGGATGCACGTGTACAGCTTGCGGTCGAAACGAGTTGTCTTTTGCCACGTAGCACATTTTTCTACACGTGTTAATTTTCTCATTTTCTCACGTCATACAATAGTCTTTACTGAAAATATTTTGCAAGCACGGCGACAATAAGAACAATGCATCAATAAATGAATTACTGTTGCTCAATTGTTCGCTGCAAGTGAGAATATTTGTTAAGTCTTTGAAGGAAATAAAGCATGAATCAGTGTACACTGCGTGCTAAGTTATAACCGAGGTAGTTATTTTTTAAATATTTTAAAAATCATACAATCAATTTCAATAAAATTTTTACACAATGTTGGCAATAATGACATACGCACCCAGTGAAATTTTCGTGCTGACCTGCGTAACGAAAACAAACTGACGCCATCTCTGTGATTATCAAGGTGAAACCAGTGTGCCAAATTAATAGAAAGGTGTAAGAATTTTGTAAGAAGATCGACCGTAATAGCAGATTAAGTGATACTGAAAAGAAAGTTATTGCATCAGAGCTCCCTAAAGGTAAAACTGCCTCAGAAATTTCTAAAATTATAGGAAGCTGTCACCAAACAGTGAATAAGTTCACCGCCGACCCTACAAGAGTGCGCCAAAGGGCAGATAAAAGCAAGTCTAGGGTTATTTCATCGCGTTCCATGATGAACGCGATGCAAATTAAACGAGATGCTGCAAATTAAACGAGAGGCTACGAAAAGCCCTGGACTTACTAGTCAAGAACTTTTTAGTCGCATTGAGGAATCCTATGTGTCTAAAAGTACTCTGTGTTGACATCTGAGGAACATAGCAAGTCCCGTGGAACTAGTCGCAAAGCCTCCGTTGACGAGAAATCGTATTCAAAATAGATTGAAATGGGCAGAGTGAAACTGAATGTTGACTTTTCTAAAGTTTTGTTAACAGACGAAACTCGTGTGATACATGATGGCCTAGATGGGTGGTGCAAAGGTTGGGTAATAACCGGACAGAATCTTCATCAGTGTTTGATATCATTATGCCTCCACCACGCTAACAAGGTGGTGGAGGCATATGATCTTGCTGGTATAATTAGAGAGAAACATTAGACGGCCCATGGAGAGTACCAGATGGCATCAAAATGACTGCCGATGCTCATATAGCGTTTTTGAAGGAACATCTTGAACCGTGGTTTATACAGCAAAGAGCTACCTTTAGAAGGACCATCGTGTTTATTCAAGATAATGCTCCCTCACATGCTGCGTATAAGACCAGCGAGTATTTTCAACAATTAGGCTTCGATGGCTTTCGAAAAATGAAGTGGCCAGCGAATTCTCCACATTTAAACGCAATTGAGAATCTGTGGCGTATCATGAAGCAAAGACTTTGCCAACGGACCTCAAATCAAGAGCAAGGATGAGTTGCGGGAAGTACTCTTTGAAATGTCTCGTAGTATTACAGCAGATGACATACAAAAATTAATAAATTTGATAGATCGTCGACTTACCAAAGTCATTTCCAAACAGGGAAAACACATTTCCTATTAATTTGTTCAAAACTGTACCTGTGTGTTTATTTTTTATCATCTATTTCATTAGCTTATTACATTTTTTAGTTCATGTACATTCATACGCAACATTAATACAGGTTTTATTGCTTCATTTTGTGAGCTTTATTAAACCTCTTTAATAATTTGGCCCATTCGATTCACCGTGAAAATAAAAATAGTGCTAATTTGTATCTATTATGCAGATCAGTCCGAAAATTTCACTGATTGCGTATGTTATTAGGGCTGACGTTGTACGAAAATTTCACTTGAATTGAATGTACGGTTTTTAAAATATTAAAAACACCTCGATAATAATTTAGCACGCAGTGTACAGCTTTAAGTTCAAACGCTATCGCTGTTTTAGATAATATACTTCAAGTTCAAAACTTGAATTAGGAACACCCTATCCATCCCCATAGAAATTCACCCCATTTTTCATTCTTTGAACTACTTCAACACTTGAATCATCTTCAAGCTACAATGCTTCTGTTCTCAATCATCAAATGACAATGCCCTTTTTTTCGAGCTGACCAATAAAGCGTCAATCGAACACGAAGACACTGACTGAGACATCAAATCAATTATAGCACATGAAAACGACCAGCTATGGAAGCCCAACGCGCACTCCGCACAAAACACGCCTTGATCATCTCCAAATGTGTTCCTACTCACACAGGCGCGCATGCGCAGCTCTGAGTCACTGAATATAGCATTATCGAGTGTGCCTCCATAAGGAAGCTCATTAAATTCGCTCCGACAAATGGCGTGATATCGAAAAACACCTACGAACGTCGTGCAAAAGTTATGCGGTGTCGTGAGTTGATGCCTTCTGGAGTGGACTCTCCAGTTTCATTAGTTAGGCATCAGACCAAAATAAGCTGCATTCTGGGTACCTGAAAATTTCAAGTATGAAGAATATCTTTCTGGGTACAAACAAGCATGAAATACTTTCATAAAGAACTTGCGACGCAAATCTCGTCAATGGAAAACCAAAAAAAAGGGGTTTGCATTTAAACCTGAGAATAAAAAAGTGCTTTCGCTCTGTATTAAAATAAGCGATATTTCAATTAAAAAATATCACGATGCTTCCACTTGATACATTAAGACGTTGATGTACCTTCACGTATTTAATTAGCCCCATAATTGAGAAATCTTATAACTATACATACGCAGTTATTATTATTGCAAGTTATACTTGAGCTTTTATTGCGGCTACCGAGTCCGAGGACATCGCTATTTAATCTCCAACGTTGAGTTGCCCTTAATTGGAAGAATTTTCTTTAGTTTCCTTTGGCACGACACGGACATAAATAATGTTGTTAATACTTAAGCATCCCATTGAAACAATAGAACGATGACTGACTGAATGGCAACGACGACTGACTGAATGGCAACGACGACTGACTGAATGGCAGCGACGACTGACCGAATGGCAGCGACGACTGACCGAATGGCAGCGATGACTGACCGAATGGCAGCGACGACTGACCGAATGGCAGCTACAATATGGCGGAACTGATGGTCGCCCGCCATATTTATTGGCAAAAAAAGAACAGGATTGAGTGACCAACGATGAAATTGAAACCATACCAGACATTCACAACCATCAAAATTTCCTAACTCAGAAGCGAGTCGTTGTAATGAAAATGTACACCAAGACAACTACTTCGCTCAACTAGAACTCATAAATTAAACAATAGAACACATTTCAACCAAAAAAGCGTTGCAGTATTTCGAACTCCACCGCCGTATTTTGTCGAACAACTTTCACACTAATATACAAAACATACTTCCTCGAACGACTTGGGGAAAAACATCAATCGCCAGCACATCCACGTTAATTTGGCCGGAGACAAATGAGCAGGCGGGCTCGATGGCCACGTCAAGAAGAGGACACTCAACTGGGGAGCGGTGTCCGACGTGTACTACACGACGGGCCTCGAGCTGCTCGAGCATAACGCACCCAGTTTATTGCAAAGCAAGACAAGCGCACGTGGGGGCCAGACGTGGTCGCAAGATTTCTAACTGAGGGACGGAAAGTGAAGGCAACTCTCGTACGCGACATGCAGGCGTAAATTCAGCGAGGTAAGAGAAGGAAAGCGAAGCATTTGTTCATATGTGATAGTTACACTTTCATGTCCAAAGTCAGTAATGAAGAAATAGATTAGATTGAATTACTGGCAAGTTTGAAGCTCCCTATCACCATGGAATGTGATCCGAATTGAGCGAAAAGAAGTTACCATTTAGCACGAGCTTGAGCAAACGTGGAATCTATGCACAGGTAGGCGTCCACACGGGGTTCCTCGCGAATAGAAACAGCAAGTTGAAAAGTAAGAGGAAGAAAAAATAAATAATACCAAGCCAAGAAAGTTCGAATACGGAAAGAGGCAAAGTGGGCAAGGAAGATACGAGTCCCGAAGGCTTGGGTAGAGCTGAGGCAACCTACAGTGCCATCAGGGATGGGACCGCCAGTCTCCGTAGCATTCCATAGACAATCCTAACTAGTCTAACAACCCATCTTATGGCCCCTGAGGGGTTGAAGAGGAGGAAAGCGAAACCAATTCTCGCAAGTGACAGACACACATTAATTTAAAATTGAACGAGCAGATGAATAAGGCAATTTTCGGATTTGATAGTCGCAATCACCTATAAATAAAGTATCCATAGAAAAACGGGCGGCGAAGACAATGCCCGCACATGATAATCAAGAATGAATTAATTTCAAAATTGCAATAATTCTTCTAAAGGTGAAGTAATGAAATGGTTTCACAACGAAGCTGTTCCGTTTGCACGGCTGAAGCAAACGGGAACGGAAAATTCCAGAGCGATTATTACAGGCCCAAGAAACAACAGAATTTTGTGACTCTGCCAGTCTTCAGAGTCTTAGGCACTCAAATTACCAAGTCCGAGAACATACAGACACAATCCGAATTTTTACTCTACAAGGCTTCTTGGAGCGACAATAACTACAATTGTGATATCAACCGATAATACACAGCAATGAAACAAATAGTGCAACTGCTTTTTAGTTCTTTCACAGCCTTAGGAAACATCTCAAATATGCTTAGAGACCATTACCGAAGATGTCATAACCGAGGTTATTTTTTGACGGTAGTCAACTCGATAGTTAAATCGTAAAAACATACAAAGATTTTAAATCTTTGCGTATTTTCAATAAAAGTATCAATTGCGATAACAGTAAGCTTGACAAACAGCGTTCGAGTCCTTCCAATAAAACGAAATTTCTCATTCACGTTTTGCGTCACAGGTTAGCAAAAGATGGATTGTTAAATGTCTGCAAGGGAACTTTAGATTCCGTGTTTGAACGAAATAGTGTCGTGAACGGCGTTGGAATACTCAGATTGGCAAAATTAAAATATACTCTATTTTGTCAAAAGAAAAGCCGTTACGCCACTGGCCTAACAAAAAAATGTTAATTATGTTACTGCCATAAGTTCTTACCTTACGGTTGCGATATCATGCATCATTTATTCCTTCGATGCCAGGGAAGCCTACTCAAGACACACGTAAGAAGTTCACTAGGCGGAAGAAGAGGAGGAAAATAGGGTGAAAAAATTGTACTATACTTTCGCATAATTTTTTAAACTCAATTACAATGGTTACGGCTCGGTTGCTAAGAATTTAAAACACTATATAACAAATAATGACAGAAAATATAATTTTCAGGGCCCCAAGTGAAATATCCAGACAATTGGAAATTACAATAAAATTCAAAACGGCAATGTCTCGACATGGAGACGTAATAAACTTGACGAATTAAACGACCCATCCACATAGAATTACTGTCCTTCCATCTGGGTGACGCAGGCATACTCAGACTGCTACGAAGTGAAGACACGAATCCACGCCACCAACCAAAACGCATCATATTCCAAGGTAGGCCACCAAAATACAATGGAAAAGGCAGATGACAAGCCCTCGCGTACCACGGACCAAATAGAAGGTCCTACGCACAGGCAGCTCCAACTTCTGACGTGAAGAACAAGACGACAACACACGAGCGAGTCTATTTAAGTCCTCTGACTCGATCCACCAGCACTGTCCACCACAGCAATCCATCACAATTTACATAAAAATTTGAACCGGGCTCCTGCAATATTAATGAGCAGCGGCGAGGCAGAGGTAACTTAGCAGCTGTCTAAACTGTCATGTCGAGTTAGCGCCAAGCTGAGTGCAACTGTAAAGTGAAGTCATGCAGGCAGCAGCGGTAAAATATATTATGGCGTAGCGTAGTAACAGCTCTGCAGCTGAGGTAACGCAGCAACTGAAGTGCTGCGCTACAGTTGCGGTGATGACTGGCCATAAGAGCAACAATGCAATACAAGTGACGCAGGAAGCAAGATACTACTGAACATTTGAGGCGATGCAGTTACAGATCGCAGCAGTAAAGAGCTCTTAATGCAGCGGCAGTCGCGCCTGCACAAACATTATCATTACACAGCGCGTGTACGTGACTGCTAACATCAGCACCGGCAGTGAGGTACATTAATGGCCAAGTTGCAGCAAGCTTTCCTTACGAGCCTCAAGGTATTCAACTATTAAAACCAAATGGTGCATGTGATTAAGCGTATCTTAAAACGAATCAAACTATAGAGGCAGGAAGAAACATCGAATTATAATGAAATTGTTTATTTAAAACACAGATCTCGAGTGGTATCTATACTCAACGTCCGCATCTGAGAAAAATTTCAAGTATACGTACATGCGGAATGCAATATTCTTCAAAATACGAAAGAAAGATGATCAAATTATTAGTTATTTTTAAGCACCCCATGCGATTCCCATGGAATGCGATCTCAAGAGAGCTTCAAGAAGGGACTCCGCTTGTGAGTCAATCACGCGTACCTTTCTTTCGAAAGAAAATTGAAAAGATGGAATATATGCGACTGCGAACTAACATAAAACATTTACGAGTCCCGAACACCATGCACCCTGTGCAAAGCTACGTGTAATATTTTATGTTAGCGTCACCACTTTAGCGAGGCATGAAACGGGGCCCTCGAGGTAAAGCAAGGAGCTTCAAAACAATTTCATATTTCATCAGAGGTAGTGGCGAGTGAGGTTGGTGGACGAGTTGAACATGGAGAATGTCGGAGATTGTGCTCCATAAAACAACTCCCTATTTCTTCACACACGATCATAAAAAAACTCACTTTGAAAAGTATTAATTCCTTCTAGCCTCAAACGAAGATTATTTCGTAGCACGTCTCGTCTCTAATTTTAATACTCATTAAAATTAATACCAACTAAGTTGAAGGAAGTTAAGTCCGAAAATAATTCATAATGAACCAACTTTGCACACGTAGCATGTCCTACACTTCACTTACGCAATGAACATGTTCGACCCTAAGACTCGCTTTTCCTACACCTACTCGAGCCAGTCTGACAGCACAAGCGTTAAAGCGCAACGAAATTACAAATCAAGAGTCTGACCAAAACCCCAGATAACATTTATACGCTACTGAAAACCTATTAATTTCAGCATTACCTATTCGGCTAGCAGCACCAGCTACTAAACTCCTCGCACAACATACGCGTAAAAGTTATTGAAGCTTATTATCAGGTCAGTAGCCAGCGCCCGCACCTTCGTATTTGGGCCTCGGAATGATGGGCCTGCCCCATGCAAGGCAGCTGACGGTCTCCAACATCCTCCGCCAGGGTCGCTCAGTCTTTAAATTGCTCAGTTTCGAGTCGCCAACCCTTAGAACGAAAGTGAATTAATTGTCGGGCTATATACGGACTCTGCCGACTTACTGCTCGATTCAAGTTCAATCAAGGGAATAAAGAATGTTTGTCGTAAATATTACGCATGTCGGTGTCAGCTATACTTTATCGGTTGGTCTTGATAGTATTTTCGACGTATAATCACTGGTTTTCATTGTTATTTTCTTTTGAAAAGTGAAATAAAGCTTACAACTTTCACACGCTTTCACAAATTTGCTCTACCTAAACCACATGGTAAGACCAGGAGCAAACCCAAGAGGAAAATGTGTATAAAAAACGTATAATTTTAACGACTTTTAGAAGGCACCATAACGTTTACACTAGACATTGCGCAAGCTGACGGTTGTTGGGAAATTTGTATCGATTGTTGAACGATGATGATATTATGGTTTCATAATTCATGAGACGCCACCTCATAATAGTCTTTAGCATCCGGACTGACCGCTGGTGCTCTGCTGAGCCTTTCAGTGCATCTCAGGGAATTCAGAAAGTTTATTAAACATAAAATGGCTTTCTCGAGATAAAAGTTGTACAGACCAAACCGAAAGTGACATCATTCATTTGCTAACTGTGCCATGAACCATTCTTACAGATGCCCTTTGATTTNCTCATACAAGTCATGATTCACAACGAACCTGGCTCCTGAAAATGATCAGCAAGCTAAGTTCGCCAAATATATTTCCAGATCAGCGCCAGACATTAAAGGAGGACATGTGTGGACAGAACCATGACTCGTGGGAAGTCGAGTGATGTCTGCACGACTGCAGACAAGGCAGAGGCAGACTACCTTACGTCGCCCATAATGTTGGCCTTTATGCGTGATCAGAGCGAACGCGCATCGCTCCCCATATAAGACGGTAAGAAAACAACAGTGACTATCGATAAGTGGACACTGAATACCCAACCTGAACTTTAATTAATTCAGTGAAGAGTGAAGAGGCATCTCTGAAAATGGGTTCGGGAGACAGATCAGGTTTCAAAGTCAATCTATTGCATGTAAATAAAAATTATGCATATAATCAACTGCGTTTGAAGGTCATAATGGTTTGGGCGTTAATCAACTGCGTGTGCAGTAATAGAGTAGGTAAGCTTCTTCATTACGAGAAGATATGCATTATCAAGGATTAATTCCACTCGTTTTTAGTGATCGTTCAATTTGAATTAACGAGGGATACTCTAATGCGCTCAAAGACATCATATTCGACGGTTTGTACTTCATATACAAATATTTTAGTAAATTTAAACATTCACAGGGTTTCCTACTCTGAAATCGATTCGTAGTATTCGAGACTTAAGTTCATGAAATAATATACAAGCGGAGACGAAACATTTCAAGCTCACCTTCATAACAGAAAATCCCTTCGACCTACTTGGAGTCACTCGGTAACAGGTTACAGCGCTCTCATGAAAAGCACAAAATTCTCCAAGTTTGCTTCGAAAAATCATACGGAGCCGTTGTTAGGCGGCGACATTCTGCTTTGCGACCTTAAAATCAGTGACCGTTTTTGCATTGGAAGATAACAAAGAAATTCTCAAGCTTACTGAGGTGGAAAATCACTTAAGAACGGCTAAAGATTGCTGCAGTAAGCCCGCTGCGCGGCTGACGATTGATCTGTTGCATTAGTTGATTAATTTCTCGCTAAAAGTGGCGCGCGATGTGGGCGCGGGCGAGCCCAGAGGGCGGGTGCCAGACTGGAGCCCAGACCTCCGTGCAAAAACACGACCATTGAATTCCAAGCAATACGACGAGTGGGCAGACGGAGCCTCCAGCCGCCGGTGTCCTGGCCGTCTGTCTACCTACCACCAACACGCTTGGAGACGCGTCAGAATAACAGCAGGCACAACAAAGGTAGGTGGACAAAGAAAATTACTGTGCCTTACGCGTATCTCTCGAGTAAAGGTATGTAATACTAGAACGCTTCAATATCCAAGCCGTGGCCAAGAATCACTATTGTAGCCTTGCGAACTTGAATAATTGAAACATTTATCAGTATCATGGACACCGTCTGCGAGACCTAGCATTTGTCGACGTCTTCGCCCTCTCCCCTACAAACACAATCGGTAATCTAGAGAATTTTTGCTAGTTGTGGCAAAGCTAACCCACCACTGACTTGTGTACAATAAGTTAAGGAAATCAAATAAATTTTAAGTCAATAGCTCAATTAACCATTTAAATCAGCTTTTAGATACGCAGTAATTTTTCTAGTCAGTGTTTAACCTACACTTCTTCTAAATAACGGTCATTAGCACAACTGAAGTCCCCGAAGATTTCATTCAAATGGTGCCGCAGACAAGTGAAATATATTATTAAAGGCTCTTCATGTACGCAGAGCTCACCATTTTGTCGCCCGGAAAGCTCAGTAAAGTTTTCTCGCCTCCAAACCAGAGACTGAAGTGAGAAGAAAGAAGCCGAAATGAAAATTCTTTCGCGGTTTCATGGTTCGCTGTCCCTACGTACAAGAAAATATGTTCACGAAAATCTTCAATAACAAAAAAGTAAATTGTGAAATAATCAGAAGTAGACGCCACAAAATTCTCGACCCAGAGATATTTGAATTCTTGACACGTTTCCAGCAGGTTTCCTAGAACTCGGCAGGAAGGTTCGCACAGAACGCCTGCTAGCGGAGACGATGGCGTCGCCTCAGCGCAGTTCCAAGAAGCCCCACCATGCTGCCCCACCAATGTTCAATTATTTCACCGGAGTCTGACATACATGCTATGAAATTTAGGTGCGTGGTGATAAAGGCCACAATAATTTTCCGATAGTAAGTAGTTTTTGCGCAAGTTTTGACACTCGAGCAGAAGTTCGTGCTTGTTGATCATAGCTGGCAGGAAATTAGTGAAATATTTTGGCGTTTGGAAAACCCGCGGCAATAGGCTTGTGGTTTATTAAAAAACAATCAATGTATTCTTAAGCACGAGAATTTTTTTACCAGATGAAAGCGAAGACAAAAGAAACCAAACGATTGAAATTTTGATAACTGTTTACCAACAAAACACTTTAACCAGAACGATAAATTCTAATGGTGAGGAAATACAATTCGTGAAAAAAGAAAATGACGTAAGTAATGCTACATAACTAAAGGGCAAACAACTAATTCTCAAATTTCAACAAGTCGTAATCGAGGGCACTTACTTTTACGACCTGAATGTAGTGCAAGAAAGCTGAGGATCTATGAACGAAAGCTTGAAGAGACGTATTCTTCTTTCAGATTACTTTAACTTCCGTCAAGTAAGTTCTCCAAAATGCGTTTTATTCGACACAAAAGGAATAATAAACGAGATTTGAATCCAAAAGCAATGACTTTAAATCAATCAAAATTGCTCCCTTCCAAATGACGCAGCATAACACACGAGTACAATACGCCACAGGTTTAAAAACAATGGAGGAAGCCGTTCATGTATTGAATTCTATCATTAATAGATATGATTACTCTGCTCCATCGAGATCAGTAACACGACAAGGCTGAACATCACTTCACGCATCAAAGCATGAAACTTTCATGAGTGTATAACTTGTTCCATCGACACACCAAGTCATTTAAAACACCAACACCTGTAATTTTATTCTACAGGCAAAATTAGCAGCCGAAAACCAGACTGGGAAATCCCCCGCTAGAGCAGAAGCACCCGATTTATTCAAGCCAGAGCTGAGCATGAGAGCAGCCATCGGGCGCCGTACCATGCAGTAATCGGGTTAACATGAGGCCGAGGCTCGACAACCTTGGAAGCCGCGTCCATGCATGAAATCGTTTTTTACATCGCCGCCAGAGCTGGAGGGGCGGCCGACCCTTACCTACATCTGAAGCCCCCTAACCCAGCGAAGCACACCACTGCTCGTGCGCTCAGGTGACCTCAGTAACTGGTGCATCTCCATACAGAGGAACTCGTGCTCCGCGCACAAAGTAAGAATGAACACCATTTTGAGAGGTGCAGCGCCACACAAAGGAGCAACTTGTCTCGCGCAAGATTTAGGAGCGAAAATGTACTGCTTCAATTAAGGAGAGTCACCCCTGCGTGTGTAAATTGGTGCACGAAATATAGCGAGGCAAGTTTTTTAAGGGGGCTGTACCTTTCAAGTGGAATACTTCGTACTCAATGCGAACGTAGGATTCTTAGTGGAAGGCACAAAATTGACTATATCCCAGAGCAGTTGAGATAGATTTCATGCAGACTTGAGCTGCGAGCAGAAAGGATCGCGAAGTCAGGGGTGGCGCTTGCTGAGAGCAGTACGACCCCAGCACATCTGTGCGAATAATATATCACTGAACGTAAAAAATCCATGTACATGTCCGCACAGACGAAATATCCGTCAATGAAAATGATGAAAAACTGTATATTCGAAAGTTTTAAATTATTTAAATATCACAGATTATGCGATAAACACATTTATCTCTTTTGAACAAAGTTACTGTTAGGAAGAACTGAAAACAAGGTTTCGGGAGGATGACGACAAACAGTTTTAGCAATACGCACCACGCAGAAGCTTACAACTAAGATTCAGTTAACTTGCATGCACGAGGAAAATTTGGCTGCTTTCAGAGCTTCGATTTCAACAAGAAATTAGCAGTAAAGAATGAAGTCCAACTTTCTTCGATAAATCATTGCAGTTCTCATTATCAAGAAACAGGTTGCTTTAATTTTAAGGTAACGGATTTATTTCGCAAATTTTCTTGACCATATCAGGTTGTAATAGGCCCCATGACTTCAGAACGCACAATTGATTGGTTTAACATGTTTCAGGACGCACAACATCTAAGTCAGATGAAGTTGGCGAGCTGTCAGATGAAGTATCAAGTTGAGGCCGGAGTCAAGGTATAATTCACAGGAATGTTTATTGGACACAAATTAACCGTTTGAAGTATAGACCAATCGTCGACTACAGAAGGGGGCTGTAAGAGCAGAATGCTACTACTATGATCAACAGCAAATAAATATTTGCTTATATTAGGCTCGTTTTAGTGGTCCGAGAGCTAAATGACACAGCACCGATATCCTTCTTACTTGAATGAAGAATCATTCTTTTACCCCGTGATGCTGCGTATAGACGTAAATCCTCAAGCAAGTTCAACAATTAAAGAGCTTTTAAATTGACTTTTAGACCGCTTTAGCAGATATCGTCCAGTTTTACAAGCGAAGCCATTATTCAAGCAGGCGCGGTCCAAGCGGTCTCGCATTCTAGTGGCGACAAAGGCAAGCCAGAGTGAGATTTAATCGAGTTCAATCAATAACACCATGGGCAATATGAACCCTTTAAACGTTAAAAAAATATTTTGCAGTAAAGCGGTAATTTAGCTTATTACAAAAAAAGTAAATGAAGCCTTCTGTATTCGAGTACATGCAATAAAGCTCCATTAAGCTTTTTACCAAAAACTGGAAGCATATTTGAGAAAGGGGACCGTAACGACTTTTTGATCGATGAAAAGTTAACTTATCTGTGTAAATGAGGTCATTATTATCATATTCGTTAGTTTAAACCTCCCAATCCACATCAATGGTGCACAAAGAGAGAAGAACGACCTTTTAGTTTGGACCGTATAGAACGTGGAATCTATGCACAGGTGTGTTCCTAAACCAGATTACCTGCGCATGGAAACCCAAGTTAAGAAGGAAAAGGAAGAAAAGATGAAGAACTAGCGAAGATGGAAATTACAAGAAGCACAGTGGGCCCGAAAGATATTAGTCCCGAAGGCTTATCTCTAGCTGAGATAACCTAACAGTGCTCCCTGGGGTCGCCAGTTCCCATCGCATAAGATAGGCAAACCTAACTAACGTAACCCTACTACTAATCCTCTGCCTCTGAGGGGCTCAAATGAGAAAATGTACGCCCTTTTGGTCTTTCAAGAATAAATACGCATGCCAAACGTTCATAAACGAAGTTATGTGGTATTAAGCCTGGGTCAACGGCAAAGCACAGCAACCGAAAAACTGATGAGAAGTCACTTTACTCTGGAAGCAATATTTCTGCCACATAGCTAACCCCCCCCATACAGTGAGGCTAGAACTAACCCCTCCCCCTATGCAGTGAGGCTAGAGGCTTGCAGAACATGCGAGAGCAATACTGCACACTCACAAAGCACTCGCACGGGATGGACAGCACGTAAGCCAGAGCAAGCATAAATTTCGTGATATTCGAACCCCTTCTAGAGAAAGTACCAAGTTTCACCGGGCGTACCGCCCTCCGCTCGAACTGGAACGAAGGGCCCACGCGCCAACGCAAAGCTCTGGAAGTACACAAAAGAAGTAC
>VOMN01135673.1:0-18569 GCA_014899125.1 Orchestia grillus | reverse complement strand
CATGTGCAGAAAGATGAAGTGTGTGTGTCAGTGAACACTACCATCGTCTCATGTACAGCATACAGTATCAGGAATTAACTAGCACAATGCACTTCTCCTGCACAGCACGCAGTATCAGGAATTAACTAGCTTAATGCACTTCTCATGCACAGCACGCAGTATCAGGAATTAACTAGCACAATGCACTTCTCATCCACAGCACGCAGTATCAGGAATTAACTAGTACAATGCACTTCTCATGCACAGCGTGCAGTATCAGGAATTAATTAGCTCAATGCACTTCTAATGCGTCGTACACATGATTAGTAATTATTTAGCACACTGCACTCTCACAGAGACACGGAGTGGCTCTGAGACAGAACAATAAATACAAATTTGCAATATGCAATTCACCAGTGGTCTCTCATAGTAATAATGTTCTCAACTCACGTCGGTACAGGACATATTTCTGTCAATCAAGTATTCATAATTATCATACATATTACACTTTGCTGTGTTTCCGCAAGTGATGCGCGTGTTTTTGCAATGTACGTGGGATTAAATAAACGCTTTCTATTTACCCAAATTTCTCAGTTTTTTACTCTCATTGTAGTGAATTTTTTCTCTTACCTCTTAGAATTTTAGTTCGCATAGTGGGGTATTAGAAACAAGGTTTTTTGGGTGCGAACGTAAAAATAAATGCTGAAAGAAACTACAGAATTTCTAATCAGTAGAACCTTTGCGTGCGTTGTGCTACAGTAACAATAATTGGCATACACGTCAAATGATCATTACATGAAATACGTATTAATATTAACCACAATGTTAATAATAATTTCGCGGGAATAACCTTGCAAGCCAAGTCGTGCTGCAGAAATCTGTTTTGATCTCAGTTTAAAAGTACGGTAACGAAAGCAAGGATTAACGCAAGAGGCCCAAATTTAAGCGAGTCGAGATCGTGGCGTATTTTTGTCATCACCTCAATTTTACTGCATCGTAATGTTTTTTTGATCTCCTATAATAATGTTGGCAAGCAACAGGTCTATTTTTTTGTTAAACGTCAACTACTCTGCTGATGTACATCTTATTTCGGTGGAGTAATTTCAATATTTGTGAAAATAAATTTCATTCATGTAAAACTTGTCTGAGAACACTTTTCGCTTCACTGAAGATGTTTTACAAGTGAGCGATATTTTCATCGTTATTCCCGTACATTGGCTCGGCGAGAGCTTTACAATCCAGCGCTATTTCAGAGGCGACAGCAAAACATTCATAAATTCTGGGTGCGGAGCTGGATGGGCTGCCAAATATACAAGTCTCATCGGGCAGCAGCCTCGTGCGAAATGCGACAAAAGGACGAGTTACACTTCATCGCGCTCAACACTTTCTTTCGCAGTCTATTGAGCGTGACTTCGAAAAACCTTTTCCTTATTCCGGATGTTCGCCGCTTCTGATAATACGACTACGACAAACGGCTACTCGAGACGGTAGCTCTATAAGGGAAATGTCGATCAGGTTGTATGCACGTCTACGCTGACTTGTTTGACGATTCCTGGCAAAGGGTTGTAGCACTAGCTTCAACCTCGTCAAACTTCCATGCACGATTAACTTCAGTTTTTCATCGCGTAAGGTTCATGATCCGCTTCGTCTGTGAGCATAGGCCATTCTGTGGAATGTATACACAACTTGCACAGGAAAAAGATGTTACGGGATGTGTACTTCACATCAGTGATAAGCTGGAGCAGTTCATGTTCAGTCCAAATGGCCGGCGGTCGACGGCCTCGCAACAGATTCACTCTGGACTCCCGCTGCAGATCCCATCAACAACGGAGATATACTTCGATCGCCAGAGACCATAACAGTGATTTCAGTTTGTTCTAAAATTATGTTTTAACTTTAAGCGAGCCCTGTTGTATATTTCAGCAAAAGTGTAATATTGTCCATCTCCACAGTAGCCTTTTGGCATGAACGCTGACTTGAGTATTTTTCTACTATTGTTCAAAATATTTATGCATTCGCAAAATTTTAATTCGTTTAGGGAACAAGATAAGCATTATATTGTCGGCTATTTGAAATTATTGTTTCTTAATTGCTTAAAATTGATATCCCCTTGTTCTCTTGAATGAATGGGTACCGCAGGCTTATTGGAAGTCTGTGTCTTTCTTCATAATTTTGAAAGCTGAAAGCACTACTATTTAACCGAAAATAGCCCCCGTTTATGTAGGAATTCCTGTTTAAAATTGAATCTAACAGTGAAGCACAATTCCCGACCTTCTCGTAGGTAAAGCTGTGAAAGTACTGTAGGAAAGTATTTAATTTATTCATTAAAACAATACTTAGAATTACCTTGTTTTTCCCTCTTCTAGCCTTAGCAAAGTGAGAATATTTACATTTAATTTCCCCCGCAGCGCTCCATGATTACGCCCTATGTAATTCTTCGAGGAATGAATGAAAAATACACCAGGTAATATCACTAAGTCAGGCTTTGTACGCATTATGTCGCGCAGCATCCTAGTGCTCTTGCGTAAGCTCCGCCTGGAAGCACCCTTAAGAAGTCTTAAATCTTGAACTCATCTTGTGAAGAAATCAGCCTGATAAATGGTTGCTTAATCCGAAGACTGAAGTTGTCTCGAAAAAAAGCCGTCTCTGGGCAAACTAGGACTAGTCTTGGAGTATTTTTAGTAACTACGGTATCTGTTATTAGTTCCTCTTTGCTTTTTTGCTCTCATATTCAAAGGTAGAGGTTTGAGCAATGCCTTTTTTATAGAATATTAATATCTTTATTCATTATTTGTTTCGCAGATTGTTGATGATGACGGTAATTGGAGCTTGAACAGATGTCGTACCTTAATAGATATGGGTACAGTAAAAAACGAGTCCTAATATAAATACTATAGAGTGGAAAAATAAAATCTTTCTAATAAGTTATCCCTCGAGCCAATACTGATCTGCTTTCTGGACAGAGTGACAGAGAGTCTATCATTGTGCTCAGAGCCATTTTCTAGCTCATATTGGCGATAGACGTTAATTCAAGAACACGTTGTAAGTCAAGCTTCGTCTGTTCAGGAGCAGATGCCATGGTCAGCTCGCCTTCAGAAATTACGCATGTTAACTCATGACGCGCCTCATCCACTTCCATCTTGAAACCATTGTCCAAGTAACAAAACGTTTTTGCGCCGGCGATTACGTTCCTGGAAACGTTTCTCAAGCGATCGTTTACCTGTGCAATCGTTTTCCGAAAGGCTATCTGATCGTACGAATCGTTTTCCAAACAGTCAGTGGCAATACGAAAATCACATATTTTATTATCTCCCAGTGGGATAATGGCAGAGTGAAATGGCGCTGAATGGCATAAAGCAGGTTCTATTGGCTCACAAATGGCGGTTCAAATGCGTTCCTATAAAGGAGCCTTGAGAAAGATTGTGCGTGAGGACGCTTCAGTGCATAGAACAAGGTTCCCTATTGCTTGGGCTCGCGAGACCAAATAAGCTGTATTAATCATCGCCAGTTTTGCAAGTCGTTTGGGCTTTACGGGAAGCATTGCTGCTAGGGACCCTGCATTGTTTAGTGGAGAAGAGCACAGTTGTTTTATTTGAGCTTGCGCCGTTTACTAGTGATTTGTCAATGTTTCTGGT
The DNA here is from genome assembly GCA_014899125.1 of Orchestia grillus. Classification (NCBI taxonomy): domain Eukaryota; kingdom Metazoa; phylum Arthropoda; class Malacostraca; order Amphipoda; family Talitridae; genus Orchestia; species Orchestia grillus. Next base: position 14,955 of record VOMN01135673.1, on the reverse strand, counting down.
ACACATTTTTCTTTCATAAGATACGTTGAATAACCCACGTGATTTATGTGAATTTCTTTTCAAGCTCTCAAAATCAAGGCTGAATGTATGTGCAGCAGATCTTTTTCCACGTTCCTTCTTGAGATTCCACTCGTCGGCCCGTAAGTACATAGTTCTTACACTCAATCGACGATTCCAGTGAACAAGCATGGTGTGTTCACTTGAAGTGAACACACCATGTGAACCTTTCGAAAACAAAATAGCAAATAAATGTCCTACGAAAACTAAAGAGCTTCCAAATTTCTTACGATAACTCACGAGTACGTAAATTTATTTTGTTGTTCGCATTGTTGTTAACGAATGTACGCGAAGCATTGAGTAAAAGCTGCACTGCCTCATCACAGGAAGATCTATCTTCTAAACGAATTACTAGCTTTTTCTCATCATCATTCACAGTAGTAAATTTGGAAACATCCTCCAGAATACTTTCTACTTTCTCTATATACTCAGTCCTATTTAAAATGGCAACACCATTGCCCTTGTCTAAGTTAGTAACATGTATTGATTCATCTAATGAAAGGTTCTTTAGAATATTAAAATCATTTTTCGAAAATACAGGACAACGTTGTTTAAGAGGATGGAATGTATAAAAATACTTGGTTGCAATGCATTAAAGTTCATTTCAGAAATTAGATAGCGCATTTGTAGAGCTGCCATAAATAATTTGTTTCAAGAACGCATTATACAATTTTTCGAAGTACAGGAAGAACTTGAAAAAATTCAATTCACGTATAGGTAGTCCAAAGTCCAAACCCAGTAGCAGGATTCTTTTCTCGTCGTTGGTTAGGACGCGCTCTGAGTAGTTGTGGATGACTTTCCGGGGATCCTGGTGATTTTTCATTTTAAACGAGACATTTTAAACGTTCACCTCGTAGGAACAATGCGTATATTAAATGATCATTTACGATATCAGAGTCATCTCATCTCGATATTAAGAATTAGTGCTCACAATTTAATAACCTTTTAAAATGCTTCATCATCCCTTTAACAATTACTTGCGTTTTCGTTGAACCCCGGCGCCATTGCGCAAGTCCAAAAAGTAACGAAGCTTGAGCCGCACAAAAACCCTCCTGAGATTGCGATCCAAAAGCATCCTTTGAAAGACGTCTGAAAAAACTGTGCTCGTTCTATAAGGAGCCACCAAAAAAATAAGCGTCCTCTGGGATTTCAAAATAAATGGGTAAGCTCATATACGGGGACGCACCGAAGGCCATCTCGAACGCTGCAGATTAATCTCGACGAAAATCAACGGCCCTTTTTCAGCCAACGTTTCATCATTGGGCGAGTTTCTTTTTGTCGTGAAAGGGAAACAGCTTACTGCAGTTGATGTATGGCTTCAAAGAAGACCAAGACAGCTTTAATTGTTCGTTCTGCGTATCGAATAATGAGGATCGCAGGAAGCGTCGGGCAGGCTAAGCCAACGCTTGACGATTTAATCGTAATGGGATTTGATCATTTTGATCAGCCACGTGATAGATCAAGTACATAACTAGAGCCAAAAATAGGTTCATGTTTTCTCCACTCAAATTCTACTCTATCAAACTACATTTTGGTTAATTTTAGTTGGATTCGTTCATAGAAACCGCATTCAAAGCAAAATACGTACAGTTGAAATCCACCAAGCATCATATTTATTATACAGCTATAATGTTAAATACATGGCTTATTCCTCGGAAGTGAGATTTTAGCTCCGTGTTATTTCCTGTTTTCCAAAAAGAAAAACGATGTTATTTTCATGAAATGTGATACCTTTTCTAGATTGAAGCAAAGTAGCCGAATTGAAAATAAAAAGCATTGTTGTAAATTTTCAGTTTTCAGAAAAGAAAATGAACACGAACACCTTGCAGAAGGCACCGCGTGCTGCTCCGCATTCTTGTACATAAAAAATATGGCCTAAGCCTCCTGATCGCAGTCAAATTCTTGAACCCTTTGAGCCACCGGAGCCAATATATATAATAACAGGAGTGCCGCGAGTCAGCTAATATTAACCAACCTAAACCATCAGAGGCAATTTATTAGATACTACTGACGCGGACCCAAACCATGGCTTGCCTCATAAAATCATTGTTCCCACTCAGGGCTGCCCACTATAAAGTTCTCTTTCACGGTTGGACATTCGTGCCCGCGCCCTCATAATGGTCCAGCTTGCCGCGGCACCGCGCCGTCGCCACTCCAGCTGCTATGGCCTAAGAACAAGAGTCGGTCTTCGGGCCTTTTGCGATCGTTTGTGGCCACTGAAAAGGACGAGTAGCAGCGGCGGCAGCAGATCTCGTGATGAGCCCCACCCTTTACCTGGGATCCCAACTCTCAGTTCTTTAGAACACGATTTCTCCCCCTCCCGCCCATCAGGCTTCTGCTACCACCACCTCGGTCAAACCAAAGAACGAACGCTCGTTGCAACATCGCGCTCGCTTTCCAAACACTCAGCTCGTTACTGCTCCTGCTTGCCTTGAATTAGTGACTACCTCTGACACCTGAAAAGAAAAATATGCGATCTGCAATCAGTTGTTGCGCTAGCCAACAACATTTATTCGTAGGTTTCTTTTAGCAGTGATGTTTGCTGCGGAGGGTGGGAGAGGTGGAGGAAAGTGGGACCTTCGTCACAGGAGCCTAGGGCGCATCATGCGCAGTCGCGGGTAACCATCTACCTGTTCGTCCATGCAAATTGCTACCCTAAAGCGTAGATGCCTACGCATCTGTGCTCTAAGCTACTGGCACTGACAGTAGCTACTAGATACTCCCGCTTTCCTATAACGTGTTCATAACTATCGTAAATATCACAAATTCAAGATGAACTCAATTTGGTGCTGTTATGAAAAGACGGTTGCATGGCCTTTAAAGCGTTGGTATTCGCCTTTATAAAGCTTGACCCACGAGGCGTTGTGTTACGGTCTTGGAGAGTAATTAAAACTATAAGCTCAGAACTAGCTAGAACGCTAATTTCAAGTCAGAGGTATAAGGCCGTCTAATACGAGCAACTTTTGCATGGTCGAGTGCACCATCCACTTTTGGCCTGGGAAGAATAAAACTAGATGACAACCGCTATGTGGTCGGAAGAAAAATATGCTTACTGTTCATGACATTTGATGGCAACAATTGGCAACACGTGTTTCACAAAGTATATATTTTGCAAATGATAATTTGAACACAAAGTTTGATGGATATTAAGTTCATCGCGGTCCACGTATCCTTCAACTCTGCGTCAGCAAACAAATTTTTATTCTCAAGATTTCAGATTAAAGGGTTAGCTTTGATGGCATTTGCGATGACTGTATTCCACCCCACAAAATTTTCATGTTCTGAACGCAAAAAGGTTTGTGTTTTAGCTAAAAATGCCCTAATACACGGGCTGGCTAAACGAATTGAGCCAGTCGTGATCTGAAATCTCCCTGTACACAAATTGTAGGTGGTCGTTCGGGGAGCTGTGTAACTAGCAGAAATTATTGGGCTGTCTAAAAACTATTTCAGGTTTTCCAATCACTACACTTCAAACTGATGTTAATTCTGAGCTTAGCTTCCCATTATGTTCGGGTTTATCTAGCAGATCTTTTTGCTACTTGTCTCATCCAAAGGCATAATCGCTGTAGGATTCGAAAACCAAGTTGTGACAGGATAAATTGCAACTTTGACTCATAAAGCAGTAAATATGAACTTCGGCGCATAATCAAGTGCATTGCTTAAAATGTTCTCGCCATACTTTAGTATCAAATTTAACTTTAAACATTTTTTGACGACAAATAACCCGTTTTAACGCAATGAATAATACTTTTTATTAAATAATTGACATTCTTTCACATTGGCTTTTATTTAAGAGACATTCGCAAAATTATTACCACTTTATTTTCCTGTGTTTAAATAATCAGTAAGCAAATTGAAATATCGCATTTCATTGGAATCGTATCATGGTTGAATTCAGAAGTCTGAGTTTTGTTGAAGAGATTGAAGATTATCGCAGCGTCAAGAAAAGTTGAAACTATGATTAAAACATTTCATGGTTAACTTTGATAAAATGAAAATGTCCTTGAACAGACATAAACGGAAAAATGAAGATAGTGTCAACTCTAACTTAACATAATAGAAACGATAGTTTCTTCCATCTTTTATTCATGTTTGAATAATGAATAACTCGAACGTTCAGTCTATTACGCTAACCTTAGACACCGAGATTGGTCAAGTACAGTGTACAGCTGCCTCTACGGCAGTGATTCCCTACTTCTGCCCCCCAGACAAATGTACATAGCTTGTCAAAATAACGGTAAAGCCCTGAAACATTCGCTTGTCTCGAATTCTCGATATCTGTTTGCTTGCTCCCGAGATCAACTCCATCGCATCTCTTTCAGTAATCTGATAGAGTGAAGTTCATTGCATTCAGTTAGTAGTGACATGAGAAGATATTTTGTAGTAATAGAGAACAAATTTTGTTGTTAGTCTTGCATGCTTCTAGAAAAGTCTATAGCATTCCTCTTTGAAATCTTTAGAGGAAAAATTTATCCTGTATTATATTGGATTTGACCAAACGTGGGTTTATTAACGATTGTGTGCACTAAAAACTCTCTACATAAATCCAAGTAAACATACACATTGTTTTTCATTTATTGGTATGTGCGATACCTTAAGGTGAATTTATTCCAGTCATACATTAGGTGACAAGAAGCCCCAGCGAGGCGGCATGGCGTAACTTAACTTTGTAACTCTATTGAATAGCTGCAGGTGTGTTTCAGTCTGTTGATGACCTTATAATAAAGATTAGACAAATAAAGTTGCAATGGTTTCTACGTTCTATGACGCAGAAACTGATGGTTGTCTTGCATTATTGCCCCATCATTTCCAAACGAAGATAACACGCCCCTCAAACACAATAGCAACAGCTTTCGTTCAGGACAATGTTGACAATGTTAGCCTCATTCACCGACACACGAACGGGAAAGCAGTGAGTACATAGAATGGAAATCCTGAAAAATACTTCAGGATTTCAATGCCTGTTTCTAGCTAAAACTACATAAATACCATCAATCCCATCCTAGAACTACCCCTAAACTCGAGAATGGCTTGTTATAAGGCGCTCATGGACACCACTTGACCAGAGCATCTTCCTATTCGTTCCCAGCAGAGAAATGACTCAGAAAATCAATTCCCTCTTTGTATGCCTTTAGGCAGCTTTGACTTTACCTAGCCTCCCTGATATCTAATTCACTAGTATTTCGAATCAGCTGCTTCTCACCCACTCCTTGAAACACAAAGCCATAACCATGTTAAGGCTTTAAATAGATGAGTCCACTTTTGCATTGCTTCAAGAATTTACAGTGGAGCTTATTACTTTTGGTAATTTGTGAGATAATAGACAAGGCATAAGCTTTAACCTTCATTTAATTTTCATCTATTCCTGTTGAAAAAATTCCATTTAAGCTGAATTGACTATGAAATTTTATTCCACATGACACTTTTCATTTAGGCTTAACTGAGAATACTGTAATAAGCACTCTTGAAAATTTTAAATAGATATACTGTTTTGTTCACCCTATCTTTTAGACATTTTAATATTCTTGCAACCAAGGTTAAAAAAAAATTGAAACGAATACTGTTGTTTTCGTCTGTGGCTATTGGAAGGGCCATCGAGGTGCTAGCTTAACCTTCGACTAATTTTTGACCAAGCAGGAAAGTTGCACGGTGTGTGTAGCTGTGTCCCCTAAAATTGACACTTTTAGAATTATTTAAGGCTGGTCAGAGGACATTCGAAATGCTGATGTTATCGCTGTTTAATTCGTACACATGCACAGCGTTCGAAATGGGCTTGTTTCAATGTCATTTAAAATGAACGTTTTATCTGGGATTAAGAAGGACTTACGACGTCTTGCATCCGTTTAATTCTTAAGCATGTACAGCTTTTTAGAGAAGTTTTTCTTCGAATGTCTTCTAAGGCTGACATTCTATCACTGTATACATGGGGCTTTTAGGGGACATTGGAGGGGCTAGTTTTTCCTTTGTTCAATTCTTTGGGAGTGGAAGGCGTCTAAATGCTCCATCTTGAGGAGTAGTGTGACATTTGCAGGCGTGTTGTGCCGCTGGTCTCAAGTGTCCGCACAGCGACGAGATTCACGGAACTGCTCCGCCAGGTATCCTTGAGAAGAGCTTTTAAAAGAGCTCGCCCAAATAATTCCCTTATGCATCCAGTCACGACGCCACACGCTCCCTCCAAATGACACTTTATAACGCCACACTCTTTGCTCTCTTGGCCAAAGGGCACTCTGTCGACAACCCCATCAGCATCGAACTTTTTCCTTTAAGATTAATGATATTTTCGACAAGACTAATTGAGTGTTTCCTCCAGGCTGTGCTCAGGCATTTTTGATCCAATGATCAAACAGTCAGTTTTTTATCAAGGTACGTCTGAGAGATCCAATAATTAATTTCTTCGTCAAGATAGCTACTCGAAATGAAATATAAATTTGTATCATCTTTCTAAATCGGAGAAGCAGTTTCCCAAACACAATTAATGGCTCCCGACAAAAAGTGGCGCAATCAATAATACCGTTCTGTCAGGAATAATGATCAAGTCGGAATTGATGTTTGAACGACCTGTCCGACCCAGCGTCCGGCCCCCAAAATATGCAACAAAGGCAATGAATAGGAAAGTATTGTAATTCGGGTGCCCAGCTCGTCAGAATAGTGGAGCAGTCAAAAAAGCGTTCTCATAGACCCTGGGCGGAATAATTTCGTTTCGGTTGGAGAATTATACTTCGGGAGCCGGAAATTGAAAACCTTTCATGTTTTTCGATGAGCTGTAAGACATCAAAACGTCTCCCACAAAGCTGTGATGATTGATGAGCGTTTAAAAATCATTGAATTTTTGTAACCCTTGAGCAATAGCCTACTACACAGCTTAGTTTTTCTTGAAATGATAGATTATTTCAGAATCGCTTGCATGTCATCATCAAAAAGTAATTAGAAAATTATTCAGAGTAAAGTCAGTCTCGCTACTAAAAATTCTACGGGGTTTCATTGAATGGCGCACATTCCTGAAATTTGAAAAATTGCTTTGAAGTGTTGCAATATCTGTGCGTCAGCTCACCAAACTGGCACCAGGCTTCAACCAACGATAAGTGCCGAGAGAGTTGCAAATTAAACAAACGAACGTTTGTGTGTTGGTAGAATCAAAGTAAGTAGCATCAAAGCAATGAAATGAATACATTTTGCTAAAGTGACTTTGTAAAAACCAACGATAATATTTTCGAAGCGGAAATAATGTAATTCCGTTGATTAATTATAAGTAGCCTCTTTAGAAAACAAACTAGCGCCAAGTGCGGCCGTATTCGCGTGAGGACCGACCTCTGGTGCACAATGAACGTGCAACACTTATCTCGTTCACGGACCCAAATTTGTCGAAACCAAGTTTGTTCTGAGACCGAGTCGTGTCTTACAAAGTGGACAGCCGTTGACTAAGCAGAATTTTTTTGAGCACAGCCACATTGATTCGTGCGCTTCACGTTGAAACAAATTCATGCTATTGAAAACCGCTGGTCTGAATGTTGCTTCACTTCATCTGATAACTGTCATAAGCTCAGAATTATGTTCTTCAGTACTAAAATTTCACTTCATCTTTTTATGAAATGAGTATTTTAATGTTTACATGCACTCCGTTCATTTTTAATTTGATTGGCTGGCCATCACTCAAACCAGGTAGCTTTAACAAGCATTTTTATAATTATGTTATACTTCGAAGAACAGATTTTATTTCATCGTTACTGCAGGATTTCTTGACTAAATACTTAATTAATCTTAAGCCAATCATGCTCATCAGCTTCCCATTACGCTCGTGAAACAAGTGATGTGTCAACAAAATCTGCGTACTCACTATAGCGCACAATTGTGTGCAAAACTACTATGTGAAAATATCAGCAAAAACAAATATGAAACTTGGATTTGTAATAATAATTGAGAACATGGGTGTCCACGAAAAATGTATGCGCTGATGCACCGATGTTTGCTGTTGAAGTTTAGAATGAAAATCCGTCAATGAAAGAGCTGCATTCTAAAGGTAAATAAACTAAAGAAACATATCGGAATTAAGGTGCTGTACGGTATCGTAGATATGATACATAACAAACGGCTCAGATAAAAAATTAGTCACTTATTACTAATACGGTGAAGGACCTCCAACAGCACGAACAATAACAACAATTCTGCCAGGTATTGAGTTTACAAGTGTACTAATGTGAGAAGAAAAACAATTGAGGCGATAAAAAACATTCAATAGACATTCAGACCAGTCTGGTTTCGTAAAATCATCAACGGTGAATGTCTTCTATAAAAAAGTAAGAAAAAAAATTACACATGGAATCTTACAAGACTAATTTATGTTTCGAAACAAAAATAATAGATGAACTATATCGAAATAAAATAAAAAACTGAGTTCTAAGTATTAAACATAAGGAGACACATTTGGTACTGGTGCGTCACGCGAGATGCAATGGGGTTGCAGACAAGTCTGATATTTCTTAGAATATGCAAAGATTCAAGAATTCTAAGATCTGCAGAGTTTTCGGATGAGCCTATAATTAGAAAATGATCGAGCTTAAACGGGTGATTCAAATTTTCACTTTGGGCCCTAGGATTTGAATGAGATGGTTTTTGTAACGGCCCACTTGTTCTATGACTCATACCTAAATGTTCAGAAAAGCGAACTCTAGCAAGTCTGGATGTCCTACCAATGCTTGAGCCGTTGCAGGCTTCACAAGTAAATTTGTAAATAATGTTGGAGCGCTTATCCGAAGGTAATTAGTTCTTGTATTTTAAAATATTTGTAATTTAAAACAGTTCGTCAGACTGAATCTAAAATCTATTTGGGGTAATGCCTAGAAAGAATTTTTTTTAGAGATTGCATGTAATTTGTACTACTATCGCCTAAGTATGGCAACGAAATGAAAACTTTTCCTTTTGCAGCCGTGTAAACTACTGGGTAATAATAATTATTGTCCGTCCGCGAGGAAAGTAACTCGAAGAAAATAAAGAATATTCAAGCAGATTGAAAGTCACTGTGGCTTACGCTGTGATACGCGGTAGAGTACAATTGTGATATTCAATTGAATATATGAATGATTAAGCATTTCCTTCAATCAGAGTGTTGAAAATTAGGAAGCTTAATTTGAAATTTTTGGTCATTCAAATCAATTGTTTGATAATTTCAAAATCAATGATCGCTATCAGTTTTACAGTTAGATACGTAAAGCTTTTCGTCATTAGCTAAACCTTGTTAAAAAACGAGCACAATTCCCTGAAACTGCAATTTTTAGACCTAAGACATCGCTAGTGCTGCCAGGTACCGTATGACAGCTAGGGTCCGAACACGTGCCTCAAAATGGGCTCACCGCTCTACTGTATTGCTCGGGGGGGCGAGTCGGTCTGAAAAGTACATGCCAGCCTTGTGCATTTTGTGAAACACGCGCTACAAAACGGTGTCACCACTCTGTTGTGTTGCTCGGGGTGGCGAGCCGGTCTGAAGTACATGTTAGCATTGAGAATGCTGATGATGATTTCAGTGGCCCGTTTTAAGTTCGCTGAAAGAAGCCAATCGTACGGTATGGACATGCGAAAAAGAAGAATAAGATTTAGGTATGATGTAGTCTTAAGAGGCAATCTATTATTCACATTGAAGAATGGAACTCGTAAATGAAACTTAAATTACTTAAAAGTAATTTTCACGTTTTTGTAGGCATCATTGCAATTCATTTTCAAGGTTCAGGTCTGACATGCGTATAATAAATATAAATTATATATTCATAAGGAATGACGCAAACCAGTTCACAGTAGTGAAACAGAATAATATAAATCAAGCTCGATCAAGAGTTAACGAAGCATTGAAATTCGTGTTCAAGGTTTCTCTGCGCAATGAAAGTAAGGTAAGGCGTGGGAATGTTCATTGCCCGACACGACAACACACATCACCGTGCAGTGGCGTTCATCAATTGTGCAGCCTAGGAAATGCCTAAGGCAGTGAGCCCTGTCCATTATACTGAGTGCGAATGCCCTATCACGTCATTACCCGGCAGCGATTTGATTCTCTATCACCAAAGGAATCCGCGGCACGACGCTGCCTCTATAACCTATGGCCTACGGGGCACCCGCATGAGAAGCGACCTCAGCTCACAAGAACTACGGAACGTATGATAATAAGGCAGCTTGAATGATCAAACTCAGTTTATAGTGATTCAATTCGACGGCCTCCGCTGAATACCTTCCGAGTTACTCAATTAATATGGTCTTTTATTCTGTTTAAATTTACCTTCAGAAACGATCAATGCATCTAATTGGGCGAGTTCAAATTATCAGAACGCTTCCAAAATCTTCCTCTCAGGTGTGTTTTTCGCCCCTCATTCGAAGAAATATTAAATATAACGCTGCAGTTATCCTTCCTTTCCATTTACATATCGAAAACGATTTGTCTTTCTCGCACGTAATTCAAATTAGAGCATACGTATCATTGGAAAATGAGGTTCATTTCCGTAGCTCGGCAGACCTGATTCGCTGAGCAGTAATTTAGGTCTGAAATAATTTCATGTGGTAGAGACCGTTCAGCCGAACAAAAGAGAAAACGTAACTTATTTTCCTCAGGGTTTTGTTTTCGTAAAAAATTCAAGGAGTTTCATGCGTATAGGAATTACAAGAAGTAAAGAAATGTGTAAAATAAAAAGCAGCATGGCAGGTGAGCTTTGCCTACGGGACTCGAGCGTTCAGGCGTCTGCTAAAGCTCAGCTAAAGTGTCGCTTTCAAACGCAAATTTAGGTCTTCGTGATCAAGTTGTCTCCCTGAAATTCATACAAAGAAACCAACTTGCTATTTGGAAACGAACGTAAATGAAACGTAGCGTGTCAAGACATGAAGCTCTTGTACGTTTAGAAAATTCGCTAAAACATCGCTTTGAGTCGTTAACGAATTTCCAACATGTTTTTTTGTAGTTCTTTGAGGAAAAAATCTAAAGTATACGGAGATAACAAATGTTTGGAAACGCGTTTCCCATCAGAAACAGGATGTTGAACACGAAGCTGAAGAAATAACGAAACATTGTCCAATGTTACTTAGGTTTGCAAGATTTTACTCTGAGGAAGCTTAGCGTAGACATTTACTGCTGCACAGGATTTACTGCTGCACAGGTGTATGGATTTCAGAGGGTTAGCGGAAATTTTCTCTGATCATATCCAAAATTGTCGTCCAAAACCAGGTGAAAGTTTCCAAGATGTTCTCCTCAGGAGTCCAGCTCCAAATCTAAATGAAAGGAATTCGTAGTCCAAGGCTCACTTTTTACGTTTTCATTAAAATCTGTAAAAAATTTCCTCCTGGAAACACACATACTTTACTAATGGTATTTGTTTAAGTTTACATTAAATGCTCTTTATTTGAGGAAGACACAGTCGAAGCAGCTTACCTCACGCTCGCGAGCGTGTACATGTATATAGGTTAGTGGTCTCGGCTAACAGGCTTTTGTAGTGTCTGAAACTTTCATGCGGCGAGCTCTGGTGTAAATAGCGCTAGGACCGAGCCTCGACCTACACATATATATAGTTTAGGGGTGGCAGTTAAGTGGCTTAAGTCCGAAGCATGAAGGTCCGCGAGGCGATGTCGTGGGCAAAGGTAGGCAGAGCGTGCAATGCCGCGGGGCCTCCGTCCAGCGAACGCGGCTCGCGCGGTAGCTTCGAAACTGAGTCTTTTTTTGTGCGTCTTCCACCACTGAGTCCCTGAGAGAGCGGTAGGAAACATCCATGGACTTCACGGGCTTCAGGTAGCGGTATTCTTCTTGCAAACCTCAGGCGGGGTCTGAGAATAGTCGCTTGCTTACGTTATAATTACATAAGATCCTCAGGCGGTGAGCTATTAAAATATAGTCACAGACAAAGAGTTAAGAAATTTAATCTTAAAAAAACTTTGCTTGGTTATTTCAACATTCCCAACACAAGCAAGCATAATAACGAGCGTTGTTGACCAAAGTTATTCGATGAAATATTTGAATTCAATACGATCATTATGTCATTGCAGACATCTGAATGTATAAAACAGCAAAACTGTAAAATGGTAACAACTGCTGTCAAATGACTCTTTTCTATAGATCACGGTTTCAAGGTTTTTCCAACCCAGAGTAACAGAGAAACCATGGACTTGTAATCCACGGTGAACTTGAAAATAATCAGAATGAGGGTATAGTTTTTCACTGATGTGCGAGCCATTCCTCTGAAACATTTCCAGCCCAGAAAAGAAGTTTACGGCCAGGGCAGACGTGATCAGATCCATGTGCAGCACGAAGTGTAGAATTACAGCCACGGAGAACGGTAAATTATGAGCGAGATGAGTCTCCGGGCGGTTTCATTGCACCATTATCTCGAGTTGAGTTGGTTTCAATTGCACGAATATACCTGGCGACAGCTCTCCCATCGGAGGCTGAAACAGAACTCTTTATTCCTCTGTATACACTGTAATGGACTAGTGCGTTCTGCACAAGACTCTTCACACAGTTCTGACTTTAAAAAAATTAATATACTGTGAACTAAGAAAGACGATAAAGCACATTATTCAGTGCTAAAGTTAATTCAATCACGATATTGAATTTCCATAAAACTCTTCGTTTCTTCAGTATTTCTTCCTTATACATATACGAGTATATTCTAGGTTTCACGATGTCAACTAACTCCGTTCAAGTGTGGAAACAAAGCTACTAGGGATATGGATGCAGATTGTCTATGGGAAAAGGGTCTGTAAGGAAGGTAGAGGAAGCTGTGATGGTAATATTATAATATCTTATCAGTACTGACGAAGAAAACCAATCGGCCGTTGATGGCATTAGTGAAAGAAAATCGACGTTGTAAATTGCAAAGTTTATGGATAGCAATCACATCACCGGATCTACTGGTACACAATCTGAGAGGGTAGCAGAGGTATGAATAGATATGAAATCAAGGTTACATGAGACATGTTCAAAAGACGAGAGGTTTAAAGCTATGCGGCTATAATGGCGGTGTTAATTTGGGCCAGCAATGTGCAGGGAGAAGACGTCCAAGAGAAGAGTGCACGTCAGGTTGTCGCTTAACGCCAGATGTTAGAGGGTCACTCAAAATTGACGTCAAAAATTTAAGTAGGAGCTGAAAAAAGTTAAAATCGACTTTTTGTTTTTATAGATTTTGGATTGTTCACTATTGGAGTTGTTCGCCTTTCGCCAAAGAACGGCAAGGAACTCCAGAATGACCGTGCGGGCTGAGCAAAAGTGGGGTAGAGAAAGCGCAACTTCGTCCTCTCACACTGAGGCGTCAACAAAGAGGCTGTGGCGTCAGGTTTTGGACAGTCATTGATGGAACTGAACTGGATAAGTCCTCTAGAATTACAGTAAATGTCTACATTATCTTCCCTGAAAACAATCTACACCCATTGCACTAACGCACTCTGTCATTCAAACATAAGTTGAAGCTAACGGTGGCTGTGTCGCATTCGAGACTGCAAAAAATATGAAACAGCTTTTTACTAATAGACATGCTAGCTGAGACGTTGGCCACATTGAAGTCCAAAATGAATATTTATGGAGCATTTTTAAACAACGTCGTGCTGAGAAGTTAGCTTCCAATAAACTTGAAATCAAAAACAATATTTTGGCGACCTGCTGCTATGAATACTTCCCTATATTCAGCTCATTTTACCGCTGATGAAAAACTTGTTGTACGTGAGGCCCGGGCGTCATTATCAAAAACACAATCCTTTCACAGACATGATCACGACTCGGAAAACCATTTCTTATAACATGTCATCCAGTATTCGAGATTTGCTTGGTGTTCTCAGGTCTGCACTATTCATCAGATTTTAAGTGATTCAGTCTCTGAGTAGAAGTGAGTGCAGGCTAAATCGACTCGCAAAATATTAAAGGTAGCCAGGTAGCCGAAACCTGTTGTGTCTCGTAACAACTTTAAAAGCGTCAAAGTGTCGTTAACATGCTTGCAAAATATGGGTCGCTGCAGTTGGGCGTGTGGAAGTGTCTCCTTAAAATATTCTTTAAGGATTTATTGTGACACCAGTCGCAGATTTTTGCGTCTGGAAGCACGACAGGGAGACGGCATCTACATACGAGGTCTGTGCAGAAAGCATCCTGCCCTTATTTTTTTCGTGCGTGTTGAAAAGTTAGAACAATAAATTTACTTATTTCACCCCCATGACTTGATGCACGTCAGAAATCGCTTCATCAGAGCCATTTTCTTCCCTCATCAATGTCAAGGTACTTCCAAAGTGAAATATTTTTCAGTCTAAGTATTTTATTCCCGCAACACCTCAGTCATAAGCGAAACTCTTCATTATTTCTGGCAAATTACGTTACTTAAGATTTTGATATTCTAATGAATATTTATCAAAAAGAAAACACATCGGTTAAACTAATTCAAATAGAATTATTGTACAAGAGCATCTTGAAATAAAGGCAAAACAAGTCCTCTTCGTGAAAAGTGCACCAAGTGTCTCTGCTGATATTTTAGGCTAAAACACCTTGACTCGCTCGAGATCAATTTCGCTCTTCTAAATGAAAGTTTTACTCGAACTTAGTATAATATTTAGCCACAAGATTGCTACATTTATCAACACTAACCCCACATTGGGAGCTACTCTGTCGTCACAGAGTTTATTTCACTTCAAACCGTCGGGCTATTCTTCCAGAAATTTTGCAACGTTGATCCGGAAGTAAAGAAGACTGTCGGCTCTCAGACATTTATATAAACAACTGTTATTACTAAATACGCACCACTGCTTACTTTCACTTCCCTTCCTCAACTTCCACAAAGCGAGAAGCTAAACCAGAAGCACCGACAGCCCAAGCTGTGCCATCATTTCCATGGGCGTTACATCTTATCCAACTCAGCCACAGGCCCCCTCCTCCCCCCTCCCCTCCTCCTCAGTGAG
>VOMN01135672.1:0-11007 GCA_014899125.1 Orchestia grillus | reverse complement strand
ATTTCAAATTAAAAAAATGGACAGAACTTCTGTTACAACCTTATGGAATCTGACCGCCGCCCCTCCTACGTATCAGTGTTGTATTTTTTTAATTAATGTGGTCTCTTATACCTTACCTGGGTCATCGTTTCGTGCTAGATATACCCTTTCACTATGCCCTAAGACATCATCTATTTGCGCAACGAAAGCAGTTATGCATAGTATTGAATCCAGTTAGCTGCCCTGCTTTCTATAGAGCAATCTACGTTCAAGCTCTGATTGTCCCCCTAAGCATTACAGGTCAAAGACCTCCGGAAATGTTATGAATTGTCATTCATAACTTGCAGTATTTTGTTTCGGTGGTGGTTATACCTTCCGTTACGAAATGGTGCTTCGTTTCATTCAAAAAAATTTTCCCGGCTTCCCTAATCGCGAAAATACTGAGTAATTTGAGTGTGCGCCTACAGTGAATGGTCGGGCGCTCAAGATATTGGAACTCATTTGCTCAAAGATTGGTGCCAATTAGTTTAGACATTGCTACTAATTAGCGTAGAAGTAGGTAATAATTAGTTCTGATGTACTGTTAAGGAGTAAATGTATCTTGAAGTTTTTAATAATGCCTAAGTTGGAAGTTCAATATTATCGCTAGTCTCTTATTTCGAATACACTGAACAGAGAAGCACTGGTTGATATCGAATTCTGCGAGCAAGTTCAGATACAATAGAAAACGATGACGTGTTGAAATACTACACGTCGTTGGTTCAACAACGGAAATTTCAGTTTATTGTTGGAAAAGCACTTAAATTATGTTATAATAACAACAACAAAATCTGAGTTAGAACCCTTTAAAAACAGAGGTTCTTAGATGAAAATTATAATGGTATAATGAGAGTAAATCTAAGTAAATATTGGACGAATTGTGTTTTGCATTTACTCTACTATTCAAGAGGTGTCTAAGCACTCTAACTATATTATAATGATTGCTCATCTCCCTTGTATGTTCACTGAAACATAACCCTTTATAAATGAAGAGAGTAAAATTATCTTAAAATGACTGAGATATGTTAGTTGTATCGAACTTCATTCATTAATTTTCGTTTCATATAAAGGTTGTGGAGATTATTAGCTGTTTCGCACTATATTTATGTTTTCGCTTACCCTTTCATGCTTGAAGACCTCGACATATGTCGTGAAGTAGACCATTTGACAGAAATTTTTAAGCTAGTTTTTTCAGGTTATTGCTGTAGAGGACATGCAATGTTGTAATTAACTTAAATCATAGAAGTAACGAGACATAGAGTACACCAGACCCCAAAAGAAGTACGAAATAAATGGGATTCATACTTTTACAATACGCCAAGAAATTAGAATGGGTTCAAGTGCCTTCAAACGAGGAATTGGTATAAATTTTGGGCATAGCTTATTTTATTGAACAGTGCTAAGAATCTCGTAAAAATTCAAAAGTCACATTAACAGCTCATGCAGAAGCAATGTTTAGGATTGACTGCGGCCTCGATCGGGCTGCTGCAACTCTCGCTTGGGGAGTTTACTGTTTCCTATGGCAAGGCTGAGAACGCCTCCTTTGTCTTGCATATCAGATGGGCTTTTGCATTAGACTCAGAGCTGTTGGCATCTCAGCCACGTCAAACACATAATAATGCGTCGGAATGGGATCAGAGGAGTTAGGGGACCATATTTGGATCTGGTGAGAGTGACATGCTTGAAATATCGTGTCTGAGGCTGCTCTTATCGTGTACTCAAGTGGCTTGAACCCGTAGGAAACATTTTCAAGCTGTAGGGAAGAAATTTTAGAGTGCTGCCTTCTTTCACAAACACATGGGTACTAGATCTGAGAATAATTCCATTACTGTGCAATTTTAAGTACTGTATGTATTTTACAATGATACACAGAGTGTCTCATAAAATATATGTTCCTCACATTACAATATGAAAAATTGCCTAAGATTTAGCTGCAGTGCACAAAAAATGAATGATTTCATCTTACGAATGTTACCCAAAGTTGTCATTTAACGAGACTAAGTGAGCTAAAATTGGTCAAATATTAGGTAATTTATTGATATTCTAAAGTGGATTACACATGCTTATGAAACACCCAGTCAGATGTACAAGTGCAGCCCAAGTTATCCATAACTTATTCATCTGAACACAGTATGCCATTTCATGTAGAGGATATCTGAAGTGCGTAATTGTTGTAAACTCTGAAATGGATGAGCACTTTAGCATTTTATGTACATATAGGCATGGAATATTTTCGTGAACGTGGGACAGAACTTTCTCAGGTTTGGCGAGACCTGCCAGGACTCAGTACTGGAGTTAGAGTACTATAATTAGCGCACGTTCGCTGGGACCATGGAAGCCACTTGGCCAGAGCGCTTACAATGGCGACGGTGTTGAACATGTTTGAAAGATATACAGAGATGAACGAAGAATATTTCTTTGTGCAAAATATTTCCTCACAGATTAACAGGCGATGCTCTTGAGACGTCTTTTCTCTTAGAACCTTTTCGAGTGTAAGTAGATTGAGGATTATCGCTCATTTATTCACAGACTTTCGTTTGTTTTTGAGTAAAGGTCAACAGCTATTTTGGTATGGGAGTTCACTTTACAAGCAGATGAATTTTGGCTTTATGGAAGCTAAACCTCAACTTGCACAGTCGCGAAGTTACTGTGTTCTTATGCATCGTCATTTGCCGTCTGGGTTTCCAAGATTGATGTTAAAATGTGGATGAGGGGAAAGGCTGACGGCGGGGAAGTTTTAGTGGCGTTTGTGTGCAGCAGTGGCAGCGGCCATGTTACAGTTGTGGCACTGGAGTCTGAGAGTGGCTTCTCTATATTCTTCCTGACTACTGTTTCGCAGTCATGTGTTTTGAGTGAATATTGGTTTCTATTGATTAATTTTCAGTCGTTTTTTGTCACTCTCAGTTTAATATCGAAATGCTTCATGGAATTAAAATTGAATTATTCAATCACACATATTGGCTTCAATGTGGACAGTCAGCTGGCCTGAACAATATACTTACGATTATTCGATTAACATATCTTAGTCCTTGAACCTTTGACTGATTTAAATTAAATTGTCTTTGATGATGTTTTTTACCCAAATGTGTCGCCACAGTCCTCACTTAACGCATTAAAAACTCATCTTTGTTCATAGTTTGCAATTGCATGATGTGGTAAGATTTTAGTTCTGCAGGCTTCTAATCAGTGATTGAACGAGGATGTATTTTTTTCTAGTTGTCGCTAGGATATTGTCAAAGTTACCGGCTTCCGCGGCTTACTCATTGGCGTCTTTCATTTGTGAATTTGCCTGCTTCCTTGGTGACATGTACTCCGTGTAATGATAGGTATAATGATGAAAGTTTTTTTTCGAATGAAATGCTGCCCTCTACTTGAACGTTTATGGACACGCTATGAAATTGCTTTGCCAAACTTAGTTTCGGTCACTTTGAGAGAATGAAAGCTTTCATCGCTTCTCCCACTAGTCGCTGCTCGAGTCCTCAGCCCGGGAGTACCTTGTCGCTGATTGCTGGAGGTGCGTGAATTCAACAGCACTCTTCTTTGAGTCTACTGCTGTCACTGTAACTCTCCGACCGAGCGGGCATCTTTGCTGCTGACTGGTGTCCTTTTCTATTGCTGGCTTAGGATGGATGACCTGTAGCTGACTCTGACCCACACGTTATGTGGGCCACGCTAACTATCGTCCTTTTCCAAAAGAATAAAAATGAATTTTCCCTCTATCGAGACTAGAGCAGAAACTTCAGAATTTGTTGTGTGCATTATGGTTTTACTCGTATGAGTGGGAACCAATAAATACAATTGTTCAGTACTCTACTTCTGTTATCCATGCATGATTATATGCAGAATATAATTTTTCATAACTGCCGTGTTTTAGTATTTCCCCCCTAGGTGAATGAAATAAAAATAATTAGAGTACTCAGACACATTATTCACTAACAAGGAAATTCCTAAAACAGTTTAAACAGTCTTTAGTTTTACTATCTTTTTACCACTTCACTATCTAATTTCTAATTTGCAGTTCAGAAAGGTTTCCGTGAAAGTCGGGCTCTTATTGAATTATCGCTTATGTTAATCCCAGCAGTGCTAACATATAATTCATTAGTATTTCTAATCATGGTTATTATGTTTTGTGAAGTGTTGATAAAACTTTACTCCAGAGCTCCCGTATGAAATGAAAAAATATTCTTGAATTTGCACAAATAATGGGTGTGTTATTATAACGCGGTTCTCACTAGAAAAATGATACTTTCAGTAATGGATAGTGCAAACAACTCTACAGTAGTTTAAATAAGGAAAAGACTTCGATGTTCTGAGGTTTAGGCAAAAAGCTAAAAATTGAGAGCTTCATTACATCAGTTATATTTTCCCCGCCCGTTAAGTCTAAGAAATTTTTAGACTTGTGACACGGCTGAAAACAAACCGTGTCTTATTCTCAGCTCCGAGCTGACCAATAAGAATCTATTGATCATGTGCAATTCTGATCCGCTGCCTACTTACAAGAATATTTATATTACAATTTATTCATACTCAAAATCAGTTAAGTGAGTATGGATATGAAGCATTTACTGAAATTATTGTTTCCTATGTGTTGAATTGAATGGAGCGAGGTGCTTAATTGGACAATTTGGTTCTCGATGTGGAATGGGTAGCAATTAATTTACAATTTTATTGTATTTCTGTGTTGCATTTTGTTACATCACTTTACGAGTGCAAATGCCGTAACAATTGTTCTCGACGTCGTTCAGATGAATTTCAAATGCAAGGCTCGGCGAGTCCCGTTAGCTGGACGACAGAAGCGAGTAGCCTTTGCTAGTCTACGTTGTGACTGCAAAACCTCGGGAGCTGAAAATGTTGAAGCTTTTTTTGTTTCCGTAACTGACCCTCAACGTAGAGTTTTCCTTGCATAATTTATTTCATAAATGGAAGCTTAGAGGTGAAAAAACGGTTTCTTGTTGACCGCGAGGAGAAAATTTACATTGCTCCGGCGAACCAGTTTACTTACAAAAATCGGAGGCTACATTAGCGCAGCCTCTCTGGCTTGTGTCGGTCATCATTGCTTCCGTGGTGTCCACAGCCAGATGTGGCCACCGGGAATGCAACTTTAAATTATAGTCTGAATTATTTTTTGCGATACACGAAATGTTTTAAAGTTGAAAGTTACGGAACAGTATTATTTTAATGATCTCTCTTCTCAGTTTGTCGGGTGACAATGTCAGTTATAATTTTGGGAGGTGTGTTCATTGTTAATTAATCTCGCAGTTACAAACCAGTGTGTTTAAGAACCCTTCGGTGAACAAGTACATACTTGTAGACACGAGGTTCTGATCTCACGTGTAGTTGATGATTGTCCGTGTGGACGTTTGAGGTTCGAATTATTATATCATTAGCCACGTAGTTAATCAATATTCGTTTACGTGTTTCAGCTCCTCTAAGTAATTCCGTTCTTAAAAAAAATTATGACTCATCTTCAGCTACCATTGTTTTACTCTCGACCGGAAATTACCTGGTAAGACAGAGAGTTCACCGGGTGTTCTCGCTCCACCTGTTACTAGTAGTGCATCGTATATATATGTAGCTAAGTATGTGACTGAAGCGGATCTCGTCTACCTCATCCAGCAAATTCACAAGGAATTGTGCTAAATGATTTCTATTTTTTCAGTTTAATATAAGATACTCTGAATATATCTGAAAAAAATACTCTTAAATATCGTTTTGGCCTCAAGTACTGGGCTCAATTTGCCTGTAGGATGCTCAACACGCTACGTACCTGTCGCATGGGAGAAGTGATTGCAGAGCTTGCATGTGTACTACGGATTGAAATGATGTGCTTTATCGGCCACTGGCAATCATTGTATTTCAAGAAATTAAAATTATTCATGACTCTGCATCATATATGAACGAATTTTAGCATCGCATCCGTAATGGAAAAAGTCATGCTAAACTAGTCTAAAATTTCGCCGCAAATTTCGTGAACTTAGTGTTAGTCTCCAAGCTCTATCTGAAATTCAACTTATATCGCGGCTGGCTTTCACGTCACCATTTATCCTTCACTACGGACAGGTTTCCGTATCGTTTAATCGAGAATTGGATCATGCATGTATGATCAAAGACTATGCACTGTTATCTTTCATGCTTCATTGAAAGCGCACTGGGGAAGAGCGAACCGTCCTCTCGTAAACAGTACGTCCCCCGCAGCAGCGAAAGCTCGGCACAGAAGTGAAAGCGTGTGACGAAGCCCAATTAGAACGAGTCCTCGATATCAGTCGTACTTGGTTTATGCACGATTCTATTGGTGTTCTATTTTTTGGTGTGAAGTATTCGAAATATATGATATTTGAGGCAAGACCATATTTTTCGAATACCTGAAACCAAATATTTTGAACGCAAATCAACCGTGAGTAAAATACGTACCACCGAAACCGAGGTACATTATGACGTTGAATTGATTTGTAAAGCCTTAATACGGATTAATTAACTTTACATCGTTGAGCGCAGGTATTGCAATGAAAAGGTGAAATTTCTTTGGTTGCTCGAAATAAAGTATTTTTCATGAATCCCTTGAACAGTTTTACAAATATTTCAATCAGTTGAAATTAAATTCAAAATGTGGGGACCTTTTGACAAATTAATATCTTTTTTGCGCACATTCGTATTATATTGAGATCATTCAGGGTATTTTCTTCTAGTTTACGATGAAATATGGTCGTATATACAACTGTATTACCAACTTCTTCCTTTTTTTGAGAAAAACTTGTGCTTGTGGCTAGTACCATTTCTAACGTATTGACCTGGGGTGAGTCCCCTGAGAAAAATTTTCCGTCCCCTGCTTCGGGTATGGACGAGAGTTTAGGCAGACTTGGCTCCGGCTCCGACGCCGGTTCCTCTTTTCTCCTCTTTATCAATAGACCCCTGCGTGAATAATAAAACGTTAAGACATAAATTAAGAATTTGAAAAAATGTCTTCGTGTATAATGGTCGGCACATTATTGGAAATACTGGAGGGTTAAACATTCTGTATTGCAGTTGATTAATTGTTGAACTCAAATCGGGAGCCTGGTAAAATAGGCCTTTCTTAACATGGTTCCAAACCTGTGTGGGAAGAGACATGTGTGTTTCAATGTTTTGTTTTTGTATAGCTCAATATAATTCATTGGACAGAAAGGCCTCCATGTCACTCCATGGAACACTTCTTACAGTGTCAGCCCCGAGCTGCCTGTATTTCTTCATAGACCTTCGAATCCGTCAAATATTGTTGCAATGATATTATCACATTAAACTTACTGCGAAAGACTACGCCAATAGGTTTTACAATAGTTGAACATCGTAGATGTTTGTTTTCTGCCGCGTTCACACGTCGTCACCGAGTACAAACTTATTTAACAAGTAAGAAGTTGCGTTTGCGACCCATCACACCAACGTCCGGGATTCGATGTCCGAGCAGCCAGGGCCCAGGTGCCTCTATACGGGCCATAGAAGAGTGTGCAACTGACGCTAACTCTTACCGATTGAACACTCGATCATCTTTATTCTAGATTTTTAGCGTTGAATTTCTCATCATCGAGTTCTCTCAACGCAATTACGAAAATTTCGATGTTTCCAGCAGAGTAAGCGTTTGCTAAATTGGTTTTGAGAGCATCTCTTCATTTTTCTCTGATGAATTCTTACTCAGTTTTAGTTTTTTCCACCTCAAACGAATTACATTCGAACAAGCAGCTGTAAAATTTGAATAGAATTCTTTTCAAAAAAGTCAAAAGCCATTAAGCGAACGGGGCTGGAAAAGATCTGTGTCAGGAAGCCTCGACTGCCACTTACCGGCAGGCAACGGGAAAGTGCGACCAATGAGAATTAAACGAAAAAGAAACGCAACTCTTAATGGCATTGAAAGTTCAATGATGTTCAAATTTCATACGAGGACTTGAAACTCGGGAGCAGAAGTTGTTAATTAGACTCTAGCACATAAGCTGGTGAGTATAGATTATCTAACAGCTATGTTTTCACAAGTGCCCGATTCTAAATAGAGTTGTGGTCATTTTTCTCTTCAGTATACACGTCTGTTTGTAATTAATAATTATGTTTTAGCTTTTTATTATATCCATTCATGTAAACAATCTCTGTTTTCATTTCTAATCGTTTATTGTTAATTCTTTTATCAACAGCTTTGATCTTTCAGCCAAAGTAAAATATAACTTGTATTCTTCTTTGTCGTTTGTGCAGAGAAGACATCGATTTCTCGGGGAATGTTGATCATGATAACTGGAAAAAAAATGAAACTTGAACTATGTACGAGTACATAAACTTGAAGAACACTCGAGAAAGATTTATTAAAAAAAAATTATATTCTTGCCAGACTGCATAGTAAGGAACACGGGGAATACAAAGTCCAAAATCTTAATGGATGAACATTAATCGTATATTCCTATCTTACACAGATATTATTTGTTCTGCTATTCAAAGTGTTTTCACTTAACGAATGAAATTCACTATAGATCAACTGTAAGTCCTTCGAGGAGTTAATGCTCACAATAGCGTCTATCTACAGTGCGTTCAATAGTGTCTTTCTATTATACATTATGCAAGTATATTCTTTAAAAGAAACGCTTAAATAACTTTTGTACATTCAGGTTCTGCACTATATTACAAAAAAAGAAGATCGTTCTGAAATTACTTCCATGCTTGGAACTGATATGGCCACGCTAGAAATATCCAAAAAGTTACGTCGTGATCACCCAACTAAAAAATCATTTACTTTTTCTGGTAATATATGCAGAAAGATACTAGAAAAATTTCCGGCATGGCCTTTCCGGAAGTTTTATGCGAGGCATATGCGCAAAACCAAGTTAGAAATTTCGAAAACTCTTCATTCTACTAACAAGAATATTTTTGAAGCAGCTGATGAGCCAAAACTTGAAAAGATACCAGGTGCAGGATCCTCAATGCCCTAAGCAAAGTGAGGAGTGTCCCAACGATAGGCCCTAATTCAGCGAAGCAAACAGAACCAAAAGGTTGAATGGGCACAAAATCACACGGAAGTCGACTCCAGGAGCTTAATTTTTACTGATGAGCCCCGCTCAACGCTCGATGGACCTAATGGCTGGTCATTTGGTTGGCTGTTGAATGGTCGTAGGGCAGGAGTGCGCATTTGTCGAGGAGAAGGTGGTGAGGGAGTCCTCTTCTAGGCGGGTATCCAAGGAGGTAAGTTATTCGGCCCATATAAAATCTCTAAGGAATTGAAATTAAATTCAAATTAATACTGTAAGCTTTTGGAGGACGCCTTTCTTTTCTGGCTTGATGACCAACCATTTTTTAACAGATCTTCGATATTCCAATAACATAATGCACCTGAACACAGATTAAAGAGCACAGCCAAATGACTGTTGGACTATGGATTCAATGGGCACAATTTAGTGGTGTGGCTTCCAAACAGTCCTGCTTTGAATCTTATGGTCTACTATGAAGAGGAGAATTTTTTGTCTTCAATACTCATTAGAGTATTGAAGAACGAAGGATACCATGTTTGCTCATAGCATGCATTAAAAGTCTTAGTTGTTTTGTCATTTGATTGTATTTTTTCGTACTAAGTAATTAAATGCAGATATTTATAATTCCATTGGTAAAATACAGATTAAAAGTATTATTCTTATTTTTCTGTTCCTTTGCATAATCAAGTGAATTAAATTTGGACATATATTCATCGAACATTAGAAATAGTAAATTTTGTTTGACTTAAATACTCGATTGAGAATAATAATTCGAAAATAGCATAAATAGTTCTGAAACTAACAGTTTTTTCTAGAAGTCATACATGTACTACAAAATATTCTCTAAAAAATTTCTTTACATTATCTATTAAAACTCTTGTTCACATACGGTACACGACTTGATTCATGAAGTACAGCAAACAAAAGTTCTCGAAAAACACCACGAAATCAGGTTAGCAAACACAAAATAATATTCCAGCATAACTCAGAGCCGACAACGTTGTTTTCAGTCTTCCTGTGGTTCATACCATTAGTTTTCTCAGTAAAAAATTTCAATAATCTACGGGGAGCTGGCCTTGCATTTCAGAAGCAGTCTGCCTCTATGGCTATGACAGCAGAGAGCGCTTTGCTCTTATTTGCTCCGTCTCGCTCGCCATCCGCTCATTTGCATTCATGCAAATACGGATCAAGTGTTTTTCTGGGCTAACTCTTCGGAAACTTGATGCGATTTACTTTCATCGTGACAGTTCAACTTGAATGGAGAATTAGTGTGACTGGAGCTCTGCAGTCAGGTATACTGTGTATCGAAATATTCAGGGGGTTAATGCATGGATCTTACGAGCATGAATGTATGTCTCAGCCTACGTAAGAAAAGCTGCTTTCACTCTCATAAGTTGCCATTTACGAGACATTCTGTTAGTGAGTTGTGAACGTGCATCAAAAAATTAGCGCAACTCGAAAAAGGGACGTGAAATAAGACAAGGCCTCCCATACATAGATTTCTATGAGGCTTTTGTTGAGAGGGGAAGCGTTGTTGACGAGTATTTAGGTATTTTCTACTTTAACTTTAGAAATTCAATTACGTTCTATGAAACGCTTTCTCCTGTAACGGATCCATTTTCTTAATGGAAATTAGGTCATGGATTCAGTGATATGTCAGGGGGCTTGAAATCTGTGAATATGCCTCTTTCTGTCGCCATGAAATAAAATCAAAGTAATTATGTACATAGAGCGTAAAATTTAGTGGATGAGAACTATTTGAAATCGTTTAATGTAATACCTCTCATAAACGAAGGTATTGTATATCAATCGTAATTATTTCAGTAAATAATTCTAGCCTGATTAGAATTTCATGAATTAAAGTATTCGTTACTGCTTGCTGCAAGTGCAACGAAAACATTTTTCACGGCAGACGCCATAAAAACATTTTTGTCACTTATTCGGCCTCAGAGGAAGCTCGGATACGTCAACTTTAGCTTGTATAGCTTCATGATGGGACTTGAAAAACGAG
>VOMN01135662.1:0-44970 GCA_014899125.1 Orchestia grillus | reverse complement strand
GCTCTTGATTTGTGGTTCTTTTCCTTATGATTCCCAACAATATTGCAAAATCTGTTCTTAGTGTTTATAGCCTCATTCATTGTCGCATTTATCTGCTACCTAATTTCACTACGCTTAACACAGTGATTTGATTGTACGATATCCCATAAATAGATAACGTTTAATCACAGTGTAGAAATATTTTTTCACAGCACCCTGTATAGACCTTAGCACTCGTATGAAGCCCTGCGAGCTGGATGCGCCGACGCGCCAGTTCCTTGATTTTGCTGATAATGGTCTCCCACGCTCCCTCATATGTGTAGCTTGGTGGGTAGTGGTGGGCGAGGCTAAAGATCTCAAATCGTAGTGTCAAATACAATAAAATGAATAATTTTTTGCAGAATCGCTATCGGAAGGACAAAAAGAAAAGAAGAAAAAAAAAGAAAAATCGTTTATTCCGAAGTTGGTCGCATACAAAGTATATACCCTTCGGTTTTTCAATTAGTAAAATTACAGCCTTAAAATTAAAACATGAAAGTCTCGATGGAACTTCTAATTGGAATTTGCATCACTACAACCAAAAATGAGTCGTTTTTAGTCATTTTTAAAAATGGTGCATCGGCGCATTCAGCTCGGAGGGCGTCATGCACTCGTGTACACATGCAGTCAAAGGAAAACGATGGAAGTCAAAGTAAAGAAATTTTCCACTGAAATGGGGGTGCAGAAAAATTTCTTAGTAGTTAACGTAATGAATAATTCAAAAAATACACCTATAGAATTTAAACATATTGTCAGCATTAAAGAAGTCAATTAAACAGTTAGAAATAAAGAGTGCGTCTTAAAAGACCGTTGCAACACCCCACCGCACACGCTGGCAACAATACTCCATCCCAGCTTGCAAAGGCACAGAATCAATCCATGTTTCAGGCCTGGACTGCATAATTTTGTGATTTATTTTACTCACATCATGTGAGTGTGAGCGAGGCCTGCAGAAAGGAGCCTCTCCAGACCGGCCCCCTCCCCCAATGTGGGGCACCTCCCCGTCAGGGGGCAGCAAAGGCCACCACACCACCCCATGGGCCGAGGAACCCCCGCTGGGCAGCAGCGAGCTCTGCAGATCGTCTTCAAAAGACTACAGGATAAAAACGGTAGGCGGGAACCTCTTCTTCGAATCTGGACGATCTTTGTGACCGCTAATAAAATGAGAAGGCTATTTTGAACGGTATTAATAGAAGTCTCACTTTGATAGATACTTAAGTCGCTAAAAAACTTCGGCGAAATATTTCCCATTTAAATTAGCTCAGCGCGGCCAATAGTGAGTCTCGGCGGACGGTGACGCAGTCCAGTTCCAGCAGCACCAAACTTTGAAGGAATAAATAAAATTTGTCATTTTTTATACATTTCAATTCACAGATTTTGTTTATTGCATTTATATGCGGATAATTTTGGTGTTGCAAAATGTGTTAGGTTTTTATTCTGCACAAATAGCAGTGTACGTTACGTCCTGTGAATGAAAATAAGATATTGTAACAAAGTTGAAAATGATACACATATATCTTTAAGTGTGCAATGAATTTGCTCAAAAGAAATGCATAACTATACAAAAAGAGCGTGTATACATTTAGTTATGTGACATAAGACATAAAATTTAGAATATGAAATATGTGTGAAACTCCCGTCCCACACGAGATAAGAAACTTAAAAGTCAAGCATGCAAAATTATTTATTAAATCTAGCTGACATAGTCACGGGCGGTCCGACGGCTGCAAAACATCGCTGCGTTCAGTGACAGGGACTGTGTCGGCTGTGTGTCCTACAGCTGGTCTGGCAGTCCTATAGCTGGTCTGGCAGTCCTATAGCTGGTCTGGCAGTCCGACAGCTGGTCTGGCAGTCCGACAGCTGGTCTGGCAGTCCGACAGCTGGTCTGGCAGTCCGACAGCTGGTCTGGCAGTCCGACAGCTGGTCTGGCAGTCCGACAGCTGGTCTGGCAGTCCGACAGCTGGTCTGGCAGTCCGACAGCTGGTCTGGCAGTCCGACAGCTGGTCTGGCAGTCCGACAGCTGGTCTGGCAGTCCGACAGCTGGTCTGGCAGTCCGACAGCTGGTCTGGCAGTCCGACAGCTGGTCTGGCAGTCCGACAGCTGGTCTGGCAGTCCGACAGCTGGTCTGGCAGTCCGACAGCTGGTCTGGCAGTCCGACAGCTGGTCTGGCAGTCCGACAGCTGGTCTGGCAGTCCGACAGCTGGTCTGGCAGTCCGACAGCTGGTCTGGCAGTCCGACAGCTGGTCTGGCAGTCCGACAGCTGGTCTGGCAGTCCGACAGCTGGTCTGGCAGTCCGACAGCTGGTCTGGCAGTCCGACAGCTGGTCTGGCAGTCCGACAGCTGGTCTGGCAGTCCGACAGCTGGTCTGGTAGTCCTACAGCTGGTTTGGTAGTCCTACAGCTGGTCTGGCAGTCTGACAGCTGGTATGGTAGTCCTACAGCTGGTCTGGTAGTCCTACAGCTGGTCTGGTGGTCCGACAGCTGGTGTAACACCTCTGCACATCGGAGAACTTGGCTGACCTATTCTTATTGATAATCTGATTTCGGCTGAGTTATCCAGCTAAAAATGAATGTACTGTTATTTTAGAAATGCTAGAAATATTCTTAATATACGATGTCCATCTCAATGACCGTGGTTTCGCTCAATAGCTGTTTTCTCAGCAAACAGAGAATACTCTCAATTTGGAAGACTTCTCGCAACGCTTGACTGTCTTTCTCCAATTCGACTCCTTCCTTATACGAGGGTCTCTCCCGGTGTTCTCTCTCAGCGCGCCTGCTTTTTTCAAGGAATGCTTTTAGCACTCAGAAGCGATCTGAACTCAGTGGACTCCCTCTACCATGTTAGGTCATTTTCCTTTTTAAATGCCCCTTCTAATCACGGGATCCTTTTCAGCGCATTGGATACTCCTCAATACCCAGAGTCCCTCTCAATGCAAAGAATTATTCGTAATTCCCTAGATTCTCTTTAATGGGCTGATACCCTCTGATAGTGGAGGAACCCTCTCCCAGTGCAGGATCCCTCTCACAGTGCAGGATTCCTCTCACTCTGCAGGATCCCTCTCCCTGTACAGGATCCCTCTTACAGTGCAGGGTCCCTCTCACAGCGTAGGATCCTTCTCACAGTACAAGATCCCTCTCAAAAATCCCTCAACCAGCACCAATTCCCCAAATCGACATCGCTGTGTCAGTGTCGCGCTCTGAAGATGGGAGGCAGGCGCCTTCACGCCGCTCTTTGTTCCTTCTGTGGAAATTTTCTGCTGCAACAATGGCATTCCGAAAGAGGAATTTCAAACCTGCCATACCCGGAAGCTAAAAGCTTCAAGCGGTGACTTTTTCATCGCAATCTTTTTTTGCACAGTCGTGTAAAAAGCTCACATAATTCTTTTCAACCTTCAAGGTTGAAGATGGATTCGCTAGATTTTGCATTCAAACAATTTAATTATTTAGCGACAAGAAATTTTCATTTAAATTTACCAACATCCTGTTTGTAAACGCTATTATCTGCACCCAGGCTGGCTGGGACATAATGCAAAAATTGTTCAGCATTGCGAGTAAATGGCCGGAAGGCAGGGAGCTTGAGTGCTGATTAGCTTACCTCATAAAGTTAATCAATATTTTATCAATCTTAGCACGAACTTCCAAAGGCCTTCTAAGAGGACACGAGAGGAGTGCACAAGTAACCGTCGTGACTTCTAATTAATCCTTTAGATGCCCGAGCAAAATTCCAGAAACCTGAACCACAAAATTTGTAGCTCCACCCATAACGACATAAAAATTGTATCGCATGAAAACTTAGTTCATATAAATAATAGCTTCTGATATCATAATGATAACTGCTAAAAAATGATTGACGAAGGAGCTCATGTGATTGCTGGCATCAACCGTTAAATTTCATTCGTGAAGGCTGGTGGGTACGCGAGAGCCCTTACTGCAAAACATGTCTCAGGTCAGGCCTTCAGGAGAGGGGCTCCAAAATTCCTTCACTAATTTTGCGAGTCCGCTCATCCAAACCTCTGAACCGCCATTGCAGCTTTTGGCCAAAAAAACTGCGTGCGATTTAGTTCGAACTTCAATTATTCGCTCTAAAATAGATATTTTTCCCAGATTCCTGCTATCTTTTCGAAACAGCGTTAAGATATACAGTGCTGTATTCATGCGTTGGTAGGTACGCAGTCTAATGAGGCCCTTGCTGCAAAACGGTTTTGAATCAAAAGGGTTGCTGTGAGTGGTTCAGCCAAGGGACTTGATAAACCATTAATAAACAACGTAACGTTTTTGTGTGACTGCAAGGAATAAAACGGACGAGGCACGTACCCACTCATGCGGCAAAAGGGTTCATAGAAGTCGGGACGAAAATAATCGCTCAACAAGAGATGCGATTTTATTTCATTCTAAGCTCCCCTATGGAACCCGGATGCAAGCGGTTGATAAATTTGTTTGGAGTAATTTCTAGAACTATTTACTTAAGTGTTTCAAAGCTTCTAATTTGCAAATATCTCATCGCACTTACAGACACCGGCAAGCTTTAGGCTAATGGCTCGGTATTTTTTTCTCTTTTACTGAGAGCGCATCTACACATGTACAAAGAACTTGATTATATGAGTATATTTTTTACCTGAGAACAATTTTCTTGAGCTGCTCTGAGGTTGCGCAAGTGCAGGCGTGCCTGCGCTGCGGGACAGGCCTGACTAGGTCTGCTCTCAGCGAGATGACTTGTTGCGAGTTGTAAGCCTTGTCTGGATTTCCTAGTCTTATGTGGCTGTTAAAAACAATTAGCAATGAAAATTGTTTTCATTGTACGGCTTGTAGGGGAAAAACATTATTTTTACCCAAAATTCACTTCTGGACATCGCGTTCCTTGTGAAACAAGATTGCTCTTTAGAAGGCAACGTTGATGGACAAAGCAAGTTGTTCGTTTCCGAACACCCTGCTATTTCTGTTCCGACGTGAGTAGGACGTGAATATGTTCCTATGAAATTTGGTGTGGACCAAGAGTTGTAATTATCGTTGTTAATGTTTTTACTTTTAGTAACTGCTGGCACTTCTGACCTCTCATGTTTTGTATAAAGTTATTCTTGCACGTATGCAAATGTAATCTTTTTACATTCGTTAATTCCGGCTCAAAAACAATTTTCTCTACAATAAAGCGTATTAAAGCTGTAAAAAATACACACACACAATGAAGTTGTTGACTAAAGAGAACGCACTCTCTGAATTTTAGACCCACAAATATATATTATATTCGATGGCGAACTATTCAAATTTACATAAAATTTAAGGCTACGATTCAAAGTACAGCACACGGCTAGCACAGAGCACAGAAAAATAGCACACGGCTGTGGCCAGTCATTTCATGGTCACCTGAGAACTTGAGAAGCAGCAAGTGTCGGGCATTTTCTGTGGCGCCGCTCAGCTCTCAGGACTGCCCTGGCCCCGTCGCCGCTCCAGAGCTCGCCCGTCCTGACGAGCGTAGCCCTACTGCAGGGAGGCTGCTGCGCCTGTTATCTTCCTAATTTATTTCATTACTTCGACCCTGAGTTGATGGTCTACTCAGAGCCCCGAGAAAAATTCACGTGCGCAGACAAAATGCAACCATTGATCATAAATGCACAAATGCATGGACGAAATCTAACGCACCACGACAGTTGAATGGCCTTCACTTGTCAGCCCTAACCATAGTTTAAAGGGTGACTTCCTCTCAGTACTCATAAAAACTAGAGCCCGGTGTGTTTTATTTATTTGTATATTTAAATTCGACCCTAACTGCGATACTATGGTCATGAGAACTGTGTGTTATTCAGACGCATTATTTCTTCACATCTCTCTAAGTCTCATAGTCTCGTTATCACTCTTAAGTCGGATTATACGAAAGCAATTTTCACATTTTTTCAACCGTATAATATCTTTCCAGAGACCTAACAATGTAGCGCAAAAAAATTGTACATTAGACTTGGTAAAATGATAGTAACTCTATCCAGTAATAAATTAAAAAAGAAATTGAATTACATTAGTTCCAGTTTCGGAAACTGAATTAAGTTAATGTCCAGTTTGGGAAACAAATGACATTCCATTCTTTAATTTTGTAAGCGCTAAATTAACAGTTCACGTATTTTTTAGAACAGCTTTAGCAAATGAATTCATTTCATTTTGATTCAATTAAACTGGAAAATAGAACTCAGGGTCAGGGGAACAGCTGCTCACAGGACAACAGCTGCCCACAGGACAACGACTGTCCACAGGACAACAACTGCCCACTGGACAATAACTGCCCACAGGACAACAACTGCCCACTGGACAACGACTGCCCACAGGACAACAACTGCCCACAGGACAACAACTACACACAGCACAGCAACTGCCCACAGGACAACAACTGCCCACAGGACAACAACTGCCCACAGCACAACAACTGCCCACAGGACAACAACTGCCCACAGGACAACAACTGCCCACAGGACGTCAGGCATGCCCCCCACAGCGTCACAGTGAGTTTTATCGTCCCTTTATAATTAGCCCTCTACTGTCACACGGAAAAAATTTTGCATGCTCTAAGGAAGTAATACTATAACATATTTTTTTAAAGGAAAATACTACCTACTCTCAGTAAATACGGTCTCACTGTTTTCGTTTCTTTTACACCTAATGCCCTCAAGATGTTCATGAGCCTCCGTAAAAAAACGTGCGCAGAAAATAAAAAATTGCTAGCCCACCAAAAACTTAATCGATAAATGACCAATCTACAAAGAGTATGAATTTGTAATTCAATTCATTGGTATAATTCATGCCATCAATTTCATGGAGGTCATTAGTTTCATCTAACCAGCTGAAATGATTCCCGAAATGAGCAGTGAACAGCCTCAATGTATATCTTTCGGCGCGCATCTCAATCTACAATTCCTGATGTAAGTTAATGCACAACCACCCACAGATTGCCTTTGTATTACGAGATCGAAAACGGTTGAACCATGATTAGCAAATAGCATTTATATTTTTTATTGATAAACACATTATGTCTTTTAAACTATGTGTTACCATGCGGAATTAAGAACAATTCATCAATTTTCCATAAAACAATTTGCGGAGATCTCAACCTTTCTGACATTAGGCCATGTGAAGTCCGCCCTCTGATTCCATTTGTATTCCTCCGTGTGTCATGACTCGACAGTTTTTTTAGGGCGGAGGAAGACAAAGCACTCCGCGGCATCGAGTGGGGGCAGAGCACGCGTGGCGGCCTGAGCACCCCTGGCCAGGTCCGTGTTGGGTCTCGTGCCCGCAGCCACCCCCGCACTGGAGGTCCTTATTCAGGCCCTAGCCTGACGACCTTGATTCTTAAGCGCATCCGCAACCTGCCTTCAGAGCTTCTTCTTCTTGTGCAAATGTCTCGCATTGGCAATGAGCGTTTGTGTTTGTGTCACGTATTTGATATCCGTCCTGAGGTTGGGCTCAGTCTTCACGCCCAGCTGAGCCTGCACGGTTCATGTAGCGTTCATTGAAGCAAGGCAGACAATTGCCGTCATTTTAGCTCCGTCTGTAACCTTCTGCCGTCTTCCACGTCTGGACAGAAAAGCAGTCGTCTGCCACACATCGGCGTATTATTTTAAAAAAATTTTTTAGCAGCCAGTACACCATTTGCCCTCAAAATTTCATGAATCAACTGTGTTTCGTAACAGTTTAAGAATACTTCAATGCAAGATTACACAGTTTGTTTCTACAGCATATTTTGGTATTTTCCCTCCCTCAGGGAGGATGTTTATCTCAAGCAAAGAGTACACGACGTCTGGCAGTTCTGCTCAATTCTGTCGCTCCAGAGGTCTGTCACTTCGGCGCAACGCCTTCTTTAACAGAGGGAAGAATTACAGACAGTGACCATAGACTCTCATGTTCCGTGGTCAGCTCAAGGAATAAATGCAAAATATTCGCATGGTTTTAATTCTTGACTTAACACTGGGAGGGTATTTGTAGGGGAAGAAAACATGAGCTTAGACCATTCACCACCAACTTAAAATTCATAGTTCTTCTTGGCCCCCGTGTGCTCTTGACCCTCAGAGCAGCCCCTCAGGGAGTTACCTGCGCGCTCCCACGCATTACGAGCGGGAAAATCTTACTCATCCTCTCGAGCTCGTATGTAGGCTGACCTTCGCAGGCGGCTTTGGTGTTTGAAGTTTTTTCGGCAGTTCAAATAGTTCTTTTGATTGGGGCTATGGCTTGGCATTGATGCGATGTGGCAGAGTAAGGGTTACATGGATAATGAAAATGTATAGATGTTCATCGGCAATGCATGAAAGGTGTTACAAATCGTAACGCTCTACCCATTATTTTCCGAGTCCAGCGGAGTGAATACGCAAGGTAGCTCGGCGAAGTCTCCACATCGTCCAGGTGTCGAATGAAGTCGAAAAACATCGACTGTGAAGTACTTTTAAGCATAACGGGAAATGTGAAGTACATTTCCCGTTGTTTCACCCCATGACTTTACTCGTCTCCGACCATTGAATCAACGAGCAATTTTTTCCTAATTTTGTTTGACTCGGCTGTAAGAGATCGCACAATTTTTTACAGTACGCAGACTGTACACATATATATCCTTTATGAAGTAGAACTGCGATCTGCAATTAGAAAAGCTGAGAAAACAACTCTCAAATCAAGCTAATATTAAAATTTTAATGTTATCTATAATCATATTTCGAGCTGAATTTTGATATCATGTTGCCATGGGCCAGAATTATTACAAGGATGGAGAGTGTCCTCATCTGGAGCTCTAGTCCATCAGCCAGCGCCCATCGCTAAGTTTTGTCGGTCATAATTGTGTGGCAACTTTCAATGTTGTATTTGTGTGGCAAACCTTCAATGTCATAATTGTGTGGCAAACCTTCAATGTCATAATTATGTGGCAAACCTTCAATGCCAGTACCACATCTGACCTATGGTATACAGTAAAACTATATATAAGTGTGAAATATTTTCAATCAATTTCAACGTGTCACTGAAGTCAATATCTGGAGCGAAAGCAATTGTTACTGTTGCAAGCGTTGATTGCGTCTTTAATTTCATGAGTTAGGAAATTTAAGAACAAGTGCATAAATGTAGGAAAAATAATATGAACTATTTCAGGATTCGATGTTGTATGATTGTATAAATTTAATTGAAGTTATTTGACTTTTTGTAATATTTTCACGTTAAATTCTAGAGGATTTATTGAGTATCACTAGCTGTAAATTATTTCTTTATAAAATTAAATTTCACCATTTCCAGCATTCCGTGGCGTAACTGTTGACGCTATAAAAAATATGGTAGCAACAAAATTAGCCAAATTCAATAAAGAAAGGGGATAATTCTAGTTCCTTATTTGGCTTGAATCATTAAGTCATTGTGAGCGAGTTGCTCTCTTCTTCATTATAAATGGTGACCCGGAAGTAATTGATTCCTTTAATTTACTAATAAAAGACAAACTAAGATATCAAAACCTGTTTTATTCGAGAAAAAAAATTATGGTTTATTAGCATTATGTTTGAATGCAATGTCTTTTAAATGATGCCCACCAAGCTTTTAACATTTTATAGATGTAAATCTTCCACATCGTGATTTAACATTAACATTACCAGTGTCAGTAAATTTTCAATGTAGAGATTCAATTGTGCTTTTAGCGAGACTGGTTGTTTATCTGAAGTGAATTCGGTGATCACATTGTCCGTATGTAATCTTGTGCAATGCTTATTCTTCTGTTATTGGCATTGTTCTTATGTAATCTTGTACAGTGCTTATTCTTCTGTTATTGACATTGTTGTTATGTATTCTTATACAGTGCTTATTCTTCTGTTATTGACATTGTTCTTATGTATTCTTATACATTGCTTATTCTTCCTTCTTTGCTGTCGCAAAACACGATTACAATCAAGGATTTGAAACCGAAGCAGAGAGTAGCATTCTAGCTGACGAGTGAATAGGTGTTAAGTTATACATCACCAGAAATTTTGTCTCTCGAGCAGAATGAGTTTTAGCATCTTAGTGTCGATAGATTTTTTCAAATAAGTAAATTAAAAGGATTAGTTACTTCAGGGCCACCCTGTAGCATGTCTGAGGATTGGGTCATCCCTATTGAATTATTGTGGACAAAAATGTCAGTATGTAAAGCCAAACATTACCTACATCGAAGTTAAATTTGATTTTCATGAAAATAAGGTCGATTGACTAATAATTTACAAAGAAACGATAATGACTGCATCGATTTGTCAAGATGTATTCCTATGAGACCGTGCAAATATATGAGGGGATTTTTCAACTGGGAAGTTGCTGTTGTATCACATAGTATCGAATACGTTCGAGAAAATCTGTGTCTGTGTACGGACGTGTATACACTTCTATTATATGTCTAGAGGTCTACCGTTGTTCCTCACACTTCTTAACTTAGGGCTCCGTCCATGCCAGCTTGGGGTGCTACGTATTGTTCCACTCATAGTGTATGCAATGTTTATTACACGATCCGTTTTTGACCTGCAAAATGTAGGTAAAACATTAGAAAAGAAATGTGAAAATGTTCACTCTCCCAGTTCTTCAGGAAATAGATTTGACGTTCATTATAACAGGTTTCCTTCCAGAAGTGACCTGGTATTCTCAACAAGTATACCCAGACCTTCCTCAGAGATGTACCGTAACTATATTATATCTACATACAAACATAAGCAGCGACAAGTCTGCTTGCAATTACACGTTGCTTGAGAATACTTTGTCAAGTCTGTGCGAGCCTCCTTGCATCACTCGCGCGTAATGGCCCACGTTCTCTTGACCACAGGGAAGAAAGAAAAGAATTGAGATAGGCAGCGCACGGCAGTTGCGCCAGCTTTGAAAGTCGCCATTAGGAAAGTGAAAGCCTCCATTCATTAGGCCTGTGAGCCCATCTGGCCCGCGTCTGTGTCGTACTGCTCCTCTGGGCGCTAGACAATGCACTTGCCGACTGCTCGGCCGGTGCTCCTCAGGCCGCCCGCTCCTCGCAGCCATGACTTGGAGACAGCAGGCCAGCAGCGGCGATGTAAAGCATGCGCATAATCGTCATAAATGACCGTTATCCGTGGGAGTTAATATAAATAACACTATGTGGCAAAATGTCGCTTTTGCAACGTTCTTGGATAAAACCATGTTTTCCCAGGCCTCTGAACTTAAACGAAATTAAAAAGAATAACGTTGATGATAGAACTTAGTCACCGTGGCTAAAATTATGAATTTCAAGGTTTCTTTCCTTCAATATAGCACCGGCAGAACATGTAATACAAGTTTGAAACAAAAACAAAGTTTCATAAGAATAAAGGCCATTTACTATTGTTTTGTTATGTGAGGAATTAAGTTATAACAAATTGAATGGAAAAAAATTATGTTACATAGGGTAGAATATGCTTAGTACGACAAATATTCGGCGTAAAAGTTGTTCGGGAAGACTGTCGTAGGTATCACTTGTCATGAACTGCAATATCAATATTAATGATGCAATGCGTACCAGCTTCTGCTGGTAGTAACTCGAGAGTCAATCTTCAGGGAGACATGAAGAAAAATTGCAATTTTTGACGTCTGCTGGTGAAGCAAAACTTTCTCGCACAGACTGTGAGTTAGAACGGATGTGATGAGAAGAACTGGAATACGATCATCATGGTAGAAGTTGAGGTTCCCTTCTTTCCCCGTCGCAGGCCTGAGTGGTCAGGGGGAACATCCTACACCAACGCTCATCCTTCGAAGCCTACTGTGGTTCCCAGGCTCGAGTTATCTGAAATGAGGTAACATCACTGCAGCTCAGGAACTGCTACTTTTTATAATTCCGAGGTTGAACTTCATGCGAGCAAAACATCTCAATACGTAAGTGACGCAACTGGATAGGATAGTGGACATTATTTTTTACGTAGCTTTCTCGTCAACGTTGGCTCTTCTTTTCTGTAAGATATCCCGACAATCACTAATACAAACGTAGAGTTTTACTCTTAATGGACTCTTTATTTAATGGATGGAAGGGTCAGTGGTAAAAAATTAAATATTATTTCAAGGTAGCACAGGTCTACTTTCTATACTGTGAAACTGAAAAATTGACTGCATGTTCACTTCTATATAGTGCAACGAAGGTAGAACGTTTACTTTATGAACAGCAAATGGCGTAAAATTTAACAGTATTTTTCATACTGAATTGGCCGTAAGCATGTCACACACTGAGTAGAAGCGCTAGTTTGTGAGATATGTCATTTCGTCGGCCGCCCAACTTGCAGTGAGATCTGTCCTGCTCAGTCGCTTCATTTGGACGCTCTTACATTTTAGGGAACCAGATTAAAAAAAAATCAGACCAACTGTATTCTCGATGGAGCCTACTAACCAAGGCCTTATTACCTTCTTTGAAGCTTTTTATTGATTTCGTCATTACGGAGCGGCACCGCCTGAATGCTAATTGGCTAATCGCTGGGCACACCTCGTTCTAAGCAGACCAGGTCTGACGGCCCTGACGCGATTCTGTCAACTGTAATTGTTAGTGTGTTGACAGTGCGAAGTATTCTGTAATGCAATGATGCACAGTGCTGTTTAATCTGTGGAAAGAGATGTGTTTTAAAACAAGTGCCTGTCTTTTCATGATCTGCATGTACATATGATATCTCTCAAGAATTACTTTCAATGTGGTTCATATTTGCATGAAGAAGTTTCGCATAGAACAGCACTTGACCTTATTGTAATTTTGTGAGTTAATTACAACTCATTAGTGTATAATCCAAATAGGTAGAATTAATTTTTAACAATTCACTTTTCAATAGTACTCTAATTGTGAACAATCTCAATAAGTAAACGGGTTTCATGACTGTTTCAGTAAAATTTATGCACAAACATTTTAAAAGATATTGGAAGCTACAGGTGCTCGTAATTCAGGCGTAAGACGACAGCAGCGACGGTGTCCGCGCCACCGGATCGCACCTCCCACACGCTACGAGTATCACAACAGCGCCCCAGCACTCCACACCCACTCCATCGACAATAGTATGTTGACACCGGCCTGAAACTCGTTGATGGAGACAGCTACTGGATGCTGAATGCGGCCCTTATAAAAACCGTCCAAGTAATGGGCAAGTGATAACTAAGACATCTGTGTAAAGCGAGATGTAGCCCATGTATAGATTCTGCATGCACTTCATACAGGATATGAATATCGTAATTGCCATCTTGTCAGAACTGTTAGGAGGCGTCATGCATGCCACAGTGTTGTGTCACTTATTAAAATCATTGTATTAATCCATTAATTTTCCTCAAATTTGGAAAAGCAAAATTTAGCGAGTAATTTCTCGGGAGCTGAACAAGAGCGCTTCGCTGTGAGAAAGTATTCTCCAGTTCGCCTGCTCCTTCATAAGGTCAAAGTAACCAACTTGGAACGCCTCTACGTTATGCAAAGCGCTTGCCTCATGCTCTCTACAGGTCATTATACGTATACAATAGCTTAATCCAGAAATTTGCTCTCCCAAAAGAAGAAATTCTGAATTTTTCCATTCGAACCTTGACGATAAACTATGCATTGAAGGCTATGTGTTCTTTCAAACTTATCAGTTTTCGTAAACTGCTGATACATTCACCTCTGGTACAGTTTATAAATTTTTAATATAAATTCATGGACAAGCAGATTTGGAAGTTAATTGCTGGGACCCAGCGCCTCGGCTCGGCCAGGTGGAAGTGCCCTGCACACATCGCCCCTCGCGCTGCGCCAGACAATGCCACAAAAGTTCCCACACTCCTGCGCTCCTCAGATTGCCGCGCGTGGTAAACTTTCTATATTGTGTTCAAGATTCCAATGATAATAAGCACGACGCTTTTCACTGTCGCCGCGTATTGTTTTATGCTATTTGAAGGCTTTTCATTCACGCGTTTCCTTGATTTACGAACAGTATGTCACTCCCCTTATATGGAGGTCTACACACAATATAACTTTTACGACTCGTCATACGTTGTTAATGATATACAATCATGGCATGTCATAGCATCCCATGACCTTGATAATTTGCATGATAGGAAATCCATTTGTTTGAACGTTCAACTCCTGAAGCGAAGAATAACAACCAAACTTATCTGTTAACTGATTTACTCATAGTAGAAATAATGATGGATTTTAAGAAGCATATTTTCGCAATAAATTGAAAATCAAATAAAAGTCCTCTATTGATTACATCGAGATCCTCATTATGCGTGAGTACTCAATTTCCTTCATTCAATTTTTTTCATAAATTGAGTCTTGTTTATGAGCGGACTGAAGTCTCAAAATTTCGCCTCGTACAATTTTGTGGACATCACTGGTCCAATTCACAAAAAAATATACATATTTCTGAGTTTTTACGTTGTGGAAACTCGATAAAATCATGAATTTCAAACGTCATGTGGCACGCCAGGACGAGTCATCTATACTTAATTCAATGCTGCAGCGGCAGGTGACGTGTGAGGGTGAGCGTGGTTATGTGATCCCATGAGGAATAAGGGCCCTGAGTGAACTCTTTGGAAAGAGTGTCATTTATTTTAAATAGATTAAAGAACTGGTTTAGAGTTAGATAAAAGTGTCTTTCATATGTATAACTGAAATCATAGTGACGTGTAGAATCTACAATAACAGGTTTTGTTCAGTTAGGTGCCATTTCATTCATCAGCTTTGAAATTTTCATTCATTTTTCAGTCTTTTTATTTACTCCAATTCCTTCAGTAGAATTGATGAGAATTCAAAGTGAGTTAGATTATTGTTTGAAATAATGTAGACTTGGTGCTATATTTCTCACGGTTAGCACATTTTTGTGTGTTCCACTGTCACAGGGCTTGAAAAAATGCGCTATAATACATTCAAGATACACATATTAGTTTCAGTTTTTACGTGAGCGTATGGCACAAACAAGTGTGTCAAAACTACATCTTATTCTCCTCAACGCAGCCAGTGAACGTCTTACTAAGCCCGCCATGCTACCTTGCTAGACCTCAGAGCAAAGTTTTAAGAAATCACTATACACGGCGAACCTGGATATTACTATAGCTTAGCCCCTAATCAGCTTTCAGTGAATCAAGTTCTTATACATGATGTGTTTGAAACATTTCTAATTAAGAAACTTGACTCTTCAGTAATAATTTTCTTTGAAAAATAACGTTCGGTGACCTAGGACATGACATTTTGAAAGTCGTAAAGGACTTATTCTCGAAGTTCTCATGTTTTTTACGGCGAATAATGGAATAATGCAAAACTGGGATTAAGCTATAAAAGCTTTCAAACCACTTTTTTACATTCTTCAATAACACCAATTTGAAAACTGTGATAACTGAGATATGTGAATGCAACGAAACAATCTAATTGTGACTCCATATTCTTTCTCAGGTCCTTTGAATGACACCAAGCCTAGTTCAAAAACTAATGATCATACAAAAACGTTAATTAAGATTACCATATTTGTTAAATTTTTACCTGACTCATACATGGAGGTGAGAGGGCACTGACACGTGACATGTAAGAGGCAATTGCCTTTTCAGACGTGACTGCTGAGCTAGATTCGACATTTGGCTCCAGCACACACTCACCCAACACAATTTTAAATTTTGTGTTTGATTGACACCCTTGTCAAGATGATTTATTCCTCTGGGTGGTGAATGCGTCCGTGTTAGGGTTGTGGGCTACAAGACATTTGACGCTCCGGCACTATGCCGCCTGCCCAGTGCGGCGCCTCCTCCATTACGCCACGCTCAATAGAAGCTCCCGTCGCATTGTTCCGTCACCTCGATGACTATTGCACACGATTCCAAGCTGCTTCATCCTCTAGATTATTACCCAATATCGCCGAGCTACCTTTCTTTCTTGAGTAACTTGCGCTGCTAAAGAAAGAAAGAATTTCGCGCAAGTTGTCGCACTGAATTTTATCGCTTTATGCCAATATAGCGTTGCCCGGGGGTGGCCTCTGGTGCCTTCAATGTCTCGACTTCCAGATAATGAACGCAATCATGTTTCTTTTATTCTTGGTTGGAAAGCAGAACTTTTATTCTGTATTCAAGCCCCTAATTTTACATAATATAAATTCAAATGATTTTTTGAAAGTAGCATCAGGAATTACAAAAAAATATTTCCCATCATTGCACGAAATATGGAAATTCATTGGAAAAATGAGCGTTGAACAAGTTTGAATTTTCATATTCGTTACGAAGAGTTAAGCTCTTTCTCCAGCAGCAGTGCACGCATGTGCGTTTCAAGGATCGCTTTCTTTTGTGTGAATTTGCAGAAGGGAAAATTTCGAGGCGCTTCTGAGGCCGCAACAATGGTCGCTAAAGTCACGTTGGGGCAGGTTTCTCCGCGCGTCACTGTTTGCAGAGGCGGGGACCGGCGCGGTAAGCTCTCACACTTAGTTCCCCTCGCTGCAACTCGACCACCAGCGCCAGGCTGTCAGTAATTGAGACCATGTACGAATACCATGAGAATGACATTTGAGGTTTAAACCATTTGACAGTTTTAAGTGCGTAAATTGGAAGTACAATTGTAATGAAAAATGCGCGTCAACAGGCCGCATTTTACGACGTACATCTGGGGAAATTTTCATTCAACACCCCAAGGAGCTCCACGATGACTGCACTGAGCTGAGCGATAAAAAACAGAGGAATTCAGAGGCAGCTGCGGCCATCTGCAGCCGTACATATGGCTTCAAGGGTTCGTAAGCTCGGTGTGAGCGGTAATCTCTCAGAGAAAATAGAATTTTATGGTTGTTTTTATTTGATATAAACACACCGTTTCTTGCTAGAGACTAGACTGGACTAGACTAGAGACAGAGTTAGGATGTGCTATGGTGCCTCATGTTATCCTTTTTATTACTTTGCTTCATCTCACGGGCCTCTCAAACGATTATTCAATGTCTGAAGACAGAGTTGGAAGACACCAATGCATGTGCATCGAATGCTAACTTTGGTCTATGTTTTGGAGTCAGATCGGAAATCAAAGACGGTACAGTCCCTTGACTTCCTATATTTAAGTGTCTTCTGATACTGTCTTCAGACATTGACTAAGTGCGTGAAGGATTCTTTAGCTCCTATTTTGTACTCTTCTTCGTGACGAAGCAAATTTCTTCGAAATCGTAAACTCGTAAAACTTGACGAATATTTTCTTATTTGCGCGGCAAGATTTCAGCGGGAGTGCTGGAGGAGGCCTGTACATGATGCGAGCTTTCCTTCGGAGTAAAATAACAAATATATTGTACATTTGTTGAGAAAATACGTGTCTCTGACACTTACATTAATAGTAAATTCAAGTAAAGAATTAAACGAAGGTTTGAATATACAGTTTCTAGATACTTGAATTAAACGTTCAAATGAAATGCTTTCCAGATTTTCTTATTTAGTTTTTTCATGATACAAGCTTCTAATTTGCTTAATTTACTCATTTTCTTATATTCGACCCAAACTAATTGGCTAATTCATTACCAATCACGTTTAATTACACTCTAATTTAGGATTCAAATCCCTATTTAGGGCTGAGGAATGCTTAAGCACAGCGGCATTCCGACACCAGCGCCGCCCTCTCTGGGTGACTATTTGCTCAGAAATTAGGTCGTCTGACTGACCTCCCGTGCGTCACAAAACTAAGAGGGAAAAACATGCCAAGAAATGAGCACCAAACGCAGTCACTCACAACTTAGCAGACCAAGTGAGCACGCACCCTCCACGGGGACGAGGTCTCGAACGAAGATAATCATAGGGCGATGAAGCCTATTATGAAAATCAGAGCGGGTGAACCATAACACATCTTACCGCGTCAGTATTCGCAAAACAGACTAATTGTTGGGTGGAAAGATCGTCTCGTTCGTAAACACGAGGGAGGATGCCTTATACCACTGCCAAAATTTTGTCTGTGAAACATTTTCCTAAATATAAAATGAAAGCACCTCTTGCAAGCAAATTAGTTCTTGCCACGCACCATCTGCCCTCATAAGGATATCCTCTTTCAAATATGAACTTGTGAAAAGTGATATCATTGTCTCAAAGACATCAGAAATACTACAGAAAACTATTGATAAGTCTCCTACGTGATTTTTAAAATAAGCGAAAAAAACATAAACAACTTCATGTCCAGGTCCGTCCCAAGAACTATCAAAGTTTCAGATTCCAATTTAAAGTAAAGTTTGAAAATCAACAGCTTTCTACTTCCTTGAATGTGTCAATGTTTTCATTTATGATTTTGCATTTAGTTAATATAAAATACTTGGACTGTGTTTCTCAGTTTTGAGTATGTCAGTTTTTTTTATACAGAAAGTAATGTATAATGCAGAAAACCACTCAAATTAGAGCAGGAGCTAAACAGACGAGCGTCGCTAATGTTCAATTAATATTTATCTTCTTAGGACAATTTTATCGATGGCTTAACAGTACCAATTATTTTCAGCTTGAGGATGCTACCTTTTGTAAGGAGTTGTGGTTTTCATTAATTTGTCCTCAAAACCAACTCACTGCAGATGTTCTGGATCTTCCAGCTCTAAGACACTAGCCAGCACTTAGACCTGAAACACAAGCCAGCACTCAATCCTGAGA
Source organism: Orchestia grillus (assembly GCA_014899125.1). NCBI lineage: Eukaryota > Metazoa > Arthropoda > Malacostraca > Amphipoda > Talitridae > Orchestia > Orchestia grillus. The sequence continues at coordinate 26,419 of VOMN01135662.1, read as the reverse complement.
CACAAGCCAGTACTCAATCCTGAGACACAAGCCAGTACTCAGACCTGAGACACAAGCCAGCGCTCAAGCCTGAGACACAAGCCAGCACTCAGACCTGAGACACAAGCCAGCCTGAGACACTAGCCAGCACTCAGACCTGAGACACAAGCCTGCACTCAAGCCTGAGACACAAGCCAGTACTCAGACCTGAGACACAAGCCAGCACTCAAGCCTGAGGCACAAGCCAGCACTCAGATCTGAGACACTGAAACTCTACAACTGTGGCTCTCAGAGGATGAAGCTCGGTACACTGGCTAGGTGTGCTGGAGGTGTGGCAACAGGAGTCAAGTTTTTGAGTGACTCCTTCAAAAACTGAAGGTTTCATGTGACAACAGCTACTCGACATATATCGTCACTTTCGTTCCTTGATGACGAGATGGATACTACAAAATAAATATCAAAATACACAGCCAAAAACCTGATTTATTATCTTCAAGACATTAGTTCCCACACATAAAATATTGGACAGTTGATATTACTACCGCTAGCAATTGCCACGTTTCAATACTGAACCTGTCTGAAGAACTACGCTCGCCAGATTCCAGTAATTTATGTCACAATATAAACGAGCTGCTCCAACTTATGTTTCGCCAGCGGTTGCGCAGTGCGTGCATTATTTGAAAGCAAAGGTGACACCGCTCCAAAGCAACATTGTTGGCAACACAACGCAAATTTCGTCACCGAAACTCACGAGTGAGAGCTAGATTTAGGTGCGATGCATGCCGTGCTCGAAGAACATTTGTCACTCGTTGGATCAAAATATCGTGACACTCAAAATATGTCAAAGCTTTCGCTTGTTTGAAAAAGTTTGTGCAGCGTCGTCAGCCGAGCGTCGTGCAAATTTTGAGAGACAACCCTGCAACTGAGATTATTCAACTCAGTAAAGCGAAACTTGAAGGCTACTATTGGAAAAATTTACAATTTTGATTTTGAAATGATGCACACAAAAACGTAATATTTTCTAATCAATGTGATTTTTTGTCACAATTAAAACACCCATGACAACTCTCAGTCGATAGAAGTCATAAGAGTACTCCAGTCGCACCAAGAGTAGCTACCCTCATCAATCTGTACCCTGGATAAAGTACCTCTCCGTTAAAGGAAATTATGACTGATCGAGAGCGCCAGTAATCAGACATTGAAGGCCGTTCGCAAGTCATTATAGCGAAGAGAACATCATGGGAGCGTGCACGCACCCAGACCCAGCCCAGCACACGCACCAGCTCTCTGACACAATGCACCAACACACGCACCAGCTCTGTGACACAATGCACCAACACACGCACCAACTTTGTGAGACAACGCATCAGTTAAATTGTAACAGCGTTTAAGTAAATTGTAATAGCGGTAAAGAACGTTGCGCCATTGAGCAGCTGTTAAACTGGCTGGTGAAATATTTTAGCAGTGTTTCCCAATGTACGTCCTATATATACTCAATTTCTTATTTTCTTTGTGCTTCGAAAGTGTTGGACATAGGGATTGCGTTGAGTATGACAGAAGCCGCCGTATGTTTTATCCTATGAGTCTGCACAGTGGGCAAAGCTTCGAAAGTATCAATGTCATATACAACATGTTTGACATTGAACAAATGCGCTGCACTCTTAACGATTTTAAAATTCAGATTCAGAATTTCAAAATTCGACGTCCTGCTGAGAAACATTTTCCCTTCAACAGCTGGTCTTGACGTGCGGACAGCAGAGGGCGCCGCCAACACAGCGCACGCGTTCAGAGCTGGAGCAGGACGCGCCCGCACCACGGGCACGCATAATGCAAAGCCAATTAACCCTTTCTGTCTATAACCTTAACCCTAACCTTCGCGAATAAGCTTTCCCATAAGGTTCTCTGAAATTATGATGACATGCGATGAGACAAGCTATGCATATATTAAGTAGTTTGTAATCTGATGTTCCAAGCAGGACGTGTATGACAGAAGTTACTTGGGAAGATAATGTCGTAAACGACGTAATGCAAACTTCACTACTGTTGAGACACCTTTACTTACGCCGTAGTACATATGCGTTACTCTAGATTCGGGGTTTTTGTACATTAACATGTTGCAATTTTTACTAATTTCATGAGTCAATTTGCGTTTGAGGAACATCACAGCTCGCAGCTTCGAAAGAAATCTAAATTGAGAAAAGGAACCTAACTTCTAAAAGTCTCAGAAAACTCGTGCGAGCTTCAAATGCTGATGGCTCCAGAGGCCGCACTAGCCACATACTCCGATGAGCACAGAGTGAGAGACGTGGCAAGACGCGGCAGGGACACACTAGTGGCAGAACTAACCGATGTTAGCAGCCTTCAAATTCACAAGCCAGCTACGTCCTGACGACAACCATCTTCGTTAGCGAGAGAAAACGTTCTAAGGATTTCAAAATCATTTTCGCACAAAATACATCCGGTTTAACAAAAAAGATGGAATTGCAGAGCCGTACAGTACAGCAAAGAACTTCTCTAATGTAGTTACCAATATTATTTAGGTTTTAATAATGTTTTTTGTTTTGCTCACTGTCAACTTGAACAATAAAGGCTTGAAATGCGAAAGAAGTAATTATTCCTGGTTATATTTCTCATTGTAAAAACGACCATGCAGCTTCTTTGCAGCTCAATGATTCACTCTCGCATGTCTCGGCCTCGTATGCACATACTTCACATACTTTTTCCCGACGGAGCTCCATAGATGAGAACGTCTAACAGCTCCTTAAAATACAATCATTAGTGCACAGAGCAGCAACGACAGGCCTTTGAAAGCCCATGACTTCCACTCAGAAAAGAAAAGAGTGTTAGCGCACGGTAACAAGAGTCCAGAGCTGTCATTATCTTGCGAACCTTCACCAGCTCCCCGACTTCCGCCGCCCGGACCGGCGAGATCCGCTAAATGCCCGGCCGGCGACGGCCCGTTACCGCCGCTCAGTTTTCATGACTTTCCACCTTTGAACTTCCTCCACTTGGCGGGGGGGNTGCCCACTTATGCGGCAGCTCAGCGAGCTCTTGCAAGGCAGCAGAAGAGGATTCTGGCTAGACTTGCTTTACTTCTGAGGTGGAATTAAAAAGACTTGTGATAGGAGGAAATCGGGGCCTTCCTTCTCGAGATATTTGGCTGTCTCTTTCAACATGAAATAAATTTACCATAAATGTTCTAAATTTAGCGTCGGATGGCGGTTACTGAAAACAGGTGATGTCATTCAGCGAATGCTTTCACGTTCAAGGTATTCATTAATGCCAATGCAAACAGAATTCAGCTAGTTTATTGGACGATAATGGAGCAGTTCCCCGTGGCTGCCGCTCACCAGCGTGTTGCTCGGACGCGTTCAGTTACATGCGCCCATTGTAGCCGCACTAAATACGATTGGCATTTGATCCCTGTACAGTTTGCTAATCTGCATTTTGGTGCCCTTTCAAAATGCAGTAACTTTCGTTAGAATGGGGTGAATAAACGACGTTGTGAGACTCAAATGTAACGGGAAATGAATGCCATTAACGTGACACGCTCCAGGCCTTCCACTCCACTACTCATTTGGACTGTTTGAAAGTATTAAAAAATAAAATGCACTCCAGGAATTGCAGTTTGATACCCAGGAATGCTTGGAAGAGACCAGAATTTTGAACATGTTACCGTAAATTGTGTACCAGAACTCGATATTATAGTAACTGGTCTGCTAAAACATAACAATGGAACTGGTTTGTCAAAACAGGATAAAGTAACTGGTCTACCAGAACGAGAAATTGTAACTGGTCAGCCAGAACAGGGTATTGTAACTGGTCAGCCAGAACAAGGTATTGTAACTGGTCTGCTAGAACCTTTCGTCTCAGGAAGGAAGGCAGTGACCAATTAAGGGAAGCCAAAGAAAGAAAATCTTTTAAATAGTATCATATTTCTCAGCGAATCTTTTTGTGATTTTCATGTCAAAAATGTGCTTTGTGTATTGTACATATACAAGTTTACGAATAATTCGTACATCAACTTTTTATGAGCTAATCTACCTATATTTACATGAAACTATTGCATTTATGCATTTGTGCTATCGCTACAGATGTGTTTTCTGTTTTCACGATCCCATGTTATTTAGCACATATGCAAAGTTACAGTTAGTACAATATTTTTGTCTGGAATTTTATTTCATCGAAAAATATGTTCTAGGAATTTATATAACTCTCAACAAATGCGTACAATTACAAATAAGATAAATAGGAGACTACCTCGTAGGTTAGACTTCAAAGCCAGTTAATGCCGGTGCATCTAGAGATGGAAACTGTGTAGTTATTCACAACTGAATAGAACATCTTTCCAATGCAGGAACGTGCCCAACGTTGCCCAAGAAGGAAATCGACGACACGTTGAGTCTGGCTCACGCATATTGGTGGGCTCTGTAGTCGCCCAAAAAGGAAATCAATTTGTTCTCGGAAAATAATAAATCTTAAGGAGGACCGCGCCCTGCAGACCGTCTGTCGCTGGCGAAGGCAGTCACGGAAACAATTATGAGAGCAGGCTCACTCCCTGATGTGAAGATTGTTGCTGATCAGTTCCTGTTCAAAGTTCTCTCTGCAGGTTAGGAGAATAAGGACTTTAAGCTGAATTAACCTTTGTTTTACTCGTGTAGATGATTTATTGAATTCTGAAACGAGTTGAGAGCCAAAGTAAAGGGAGAACGAGAGACTACTGACCAACATGGAACTGGACTCGTCAAACAATGCTATCCTAATATCAGTGACTCATAAGTGAGACAATCAGCAGCGAAAAAACTCCATGTGTTAATTCCACAACAAAGTACCTATTTCTGTCCATTTACTCACTATGGTGTTCTAGTATCTCCTGAAAAGTTCTTTCGTTCAACGCAGTAGCTCATCAAAATGTTGACTACGTGGTTGTTTAGGGGGTAGCAGCTAATGTTAACGAGGCGAAACTTGGAAGAATTTCCCTGTATAAATAATTGTTCAATTAAGAAATGTGAATATTTACATCTCGTGCTTTATGATCAATAGAATGGATCAATTGGCCTAATTTCTAGCGTAAATTTGAATGCTTTTCCCATTCAAAAATGTTTTATGATGAGTAACGGAAGCCACTCATAATTGCAGAACTGTACCCGTTTCCATATTTCATTTTACGTCGCTAGCGCACGGCTTACTCTGATATCTGCGAATGCGAGTGAATTAATGCTTCGCGTGGCTGGCAAGCTTACTGTCAAAAGAGAAGAATATTTTAAACCAATTGACCATATTTATTTAGAAAACATTTTGGAGTCCAGCTCATGAACATCTCTATTCTAGTTACCCAGAAATCTCCATCAATAACAAAGATATCCACGAAGTAGCAGGAAGTTCGACCAAATTTACTTCACTCCACCGGCGCCCTGACACCCACGTCGGAGCCCGAGACCACCGAGTGCATGAGGGTCGTCATCCGTCGTCAGCATCGATGCAAGCGCGTGTTACCCAGGACTCAGGGCTCAGAGCTCTGCTATCGAGGACATGAGGTTCTTCCGTAAACACGAATTCATTTGACTATGAAATTTGTAAATAGTTACAGTTTTAAGACGTATTTGGGGCAGAAATACTGACCACTTTTACACCTCAATTAAAAAAAAATACTCTCGTAAAGAGAACGTTTACCTTCACCCCTGCGTTTCTAAGCAAGTTACAATAAATGCATGCTCTATTTCTACCTTATGTCATTTCTTATACAGAGAATTTAAATATTCAAACTTTATCTTCATGAAAACACACATTTCATCAGAATGTTCTTTAATGTGAAGAACTCGATCACATAATATGTGAAAGCATCGAAAATTTAACATTATACGAATTTCTGGGGATTCGATACCATCAATTTGGCTCAATATAACATCAAACGTAATTTATTCACAACAAAACATAGAATGGAGTGCTTCATACACATCATTGTAAAAATCATGCATATTTCCCGAAAAAATACTCTAGGGTCATATTTTTACTATACAGAGAAGCCTCTTTCGTTGCCCATGACTGAATTCGGTGAAGTTCTAATCTGTACCCCCACGAGCACAGCACAGCAACACGGTAATGCTGCTCCTGCGTCAGTAGCAGAATGTTGATTACTGATCCTGAAAGCGGGAGCTTTTAAGTGTAGGTGCAACACTATACGAATTTCTGGGTATTCGTTGCCATCAGAATTCCTCTTTCCTCTTTTTTATTTTTGTTACCCAGCTGAGGCCTCCACAGTACAGTGGTGGTGACAGCAGCTTGTGGTTGGTGATGGAATTGACGTTACCTAGATGTTCATGGATCCTTCCTAGTGTGCCTACTTACCTCATCACGGCACTCCATCTATGGTTGTGTTCAATTACATAGATACGCATGACTTGGGTATGGCTAAGTACCCAAGTTCAATTAATTTCTATTCAAGTTCTATCAGTTGGTCTCGTATAATCCTAGGGATGCCATTAAAAACAACGAAGTGAGGAAATGTGAATCATGATGATGCCTTGAAGAGGAAGAGACGGGATGCCACAAACACCCTGACTGACGTAATATCCTGACTTCCAATAATTTATCGAATCCAGATCCGGAAGTAGACTGTTCGCTGCTGGCTGCAGCTGTTTTGCACAGTAAGAAATACAGCTGTTGTCTCACTCAGCTGTTACTTTCTCGATCACGGTCAAGGCTGCAAGACGGACGAGCTTATCAGCTGTGAGCTGTAGGCAACAGGTGCCTCCCCCCCCCCTTCCCCCTCTCACCCTAGGGATTTGTGCGGGCAAAGCGCGCTCTCTGAAATAGATCAGCGTGTCTACTTCCGACGACTTCACTGCGTTGTTTCTCCGCGTCCACTTATTCCATTTCCTTCATTTCCCCGGAGTGTTCTCGAACCTTGTGAGGCCTGAAGGCCTAAGGCAGGACGACGTGGGCCAGCAGGACGAAGGCCTGGACAACGGGGGCTAGCAGGACGAAGGCCTGGACGACGGAGGCCAGCAGGACGAAGGCCTGGACGACGGGGGCCAGCAGGACGAAGGCCTGGACGACGGAGGTCAGCAGGACGAAGGCCTGGACGACGGGGGCCAGCAGGACGTAAGCCTGGAGGACGTAGGCCTGAAGGAACTGAAATTGTCAATGAGCAGACAGGAAAAGAAGAAACTTCCGCCGACCTGAACTCGAGAGCGGATCCCGTCATTCCTTGTGGAGTGCGCGACGTGCAGCGAGGGCTGAGGGCGCAGTCTTACAAAATTAATCCTTTACTTTCTGAATTTATTCTTCGTGCTAACCTGATTTTTCCTTTATTTGACATTACACGAGTTTAAATCAGTGTTCGAAAATAAAACATGACTGGGCAAACAGTATCAGGCGTCTTACCCATCACATTCGTAACCAGATTTTGAGAGATGAATTTAGCCCTTTAAAGTAACGATAAAGTTGAGCTAACGTGAGACTTGAGTCACGCAAGACGTCAAAGATTTATGAAATCAATGGAAAACATCTGATTGAATTGATTCTTTAGCTCTCTCAAAACTTTGAAATTTCAGATCAACTTTAGATAAAATTTTGCTCTGATGAGAACAATTAATTCGGAAAAATTTGCGAAAAATATTGTATTGTTTAACATTCGTTTAAAATTAATTTACCTTATTTGTAGCTAATGAAATATAATTATAATAAGTAAATGCCGAACGCACACGAGGATTGATTTACAATTTTCACAATTACAGTACGCACGTTAACAGATGTTGCAATAACGTCATCACTACTGTCACATTTAGAAGTTGATCTCTCTTGTTTGTCCTTCAGGGCACAGGCTTGTCATGTACCTCGCAGGAGATATGAATGACGCCTCTACTTTCAGCGATTGGTATGTGGGGAGTCTATGGTTTCCTGTTGCAATATTGTAATCAATTTATAAATAATTTGCAGCTAGGTGGAAAAAACGCCTTAGCACGTGTCTCATGAGACCAAAATTATATGTATACGGACTCGCCTGATGACTCGTTAGGTTAGATAATATAATACGAACATCGTCCATATTTTAGCATCAATTTGAATTGAGTTCACTAGTGATTCATATAATTTTATCTCTCATGCCCTCAAGCAGGTATTGTCCGTTATAAAAAATCATTTGTTTCCGAAGTTTTTAATTTTCCTTAACGGGGCCAAACTCAGCCCTTAAAGCCTCTCAAAATCTTTGACAAATACCCCTCAAAGGCTTGTTTTCTGTGACAAAAACTAAAGGTGTCTACCTTCTGCTCGTCACTCGTAGCTGGAAAGCTGAAGAGCTGCAGCGGGTGTTGGCGGGTGCCACCAGACCTCCCAACTCCAGCACAAACAACACGACGAGCACTCTACCTGGCAAAGTGCTCTCAGACTACATAAAGTCCGGGCAAAATGTAACTACTGTTGAATTGTGACGAGTTATTTACGCTCCTCATCAGTATACAAGTTTTCTTTACAATACTATTTGATCAACCAAAATTTTACCCCCCTTCGTTTACCTTCGCATGCATTTCGTCGCGTGCATTTGGCCTGCACACCTAGCCCTTGGCTATGAACAAGAAAGTGAATACTTATTTATATTTGCACATCATACCATCGATGGTGAACATAGAGCGTGTGTGGCCGGTTATCTGAGGGAATTTCATCACACGATGAAGAGCATAAACGCGTTTGGTCAACTGTGAAGATTTCGTCACATCGGGTCGCCACATTTGAATGCAAGGCTCACCAGCCAAGCAAACTCGCCACCGCGCAGCCATGACCAATCAATTGAGAGCAATTTATGACCATCTTGTCAGAGGTACTCATCACGGGCGATCGTTATCGGGTTTATTATGGTTGCCAGTCGCAAATAATTGTCCTGTGCGCCCCAGTCAGACTCTCAACTATGCCAGCAACGCCCTCTGGAATGTGAGAGGTGACCAGCCACGTCTGCTTTTACCTATAAAGCGATTTAGCGCAAAAAATATAGCTAAATCCACTAACAAGGTCAGTGGTTTTCTACAGTAGTCAAGAATTTCCAAGCTTCAGGGATAAATGAATAATTCATTTCCTTTAAATAAGACCACAGCAAGGCTCATGGTGGAAGTCCACAAGCGACAACCACCCTGAGCATTGCATTTTGTTCCTCCTTATCAAAACATATGCCTATATATATATCTTCTGGTCACAATTAAAGGCAGTAACATGGGCCAGAAAGTAAGCTTCCCGGACAAAAATTTAGTCACCTGCTACTAATATGGTGTAGGATCTCCACGAGCACGAAGTATGGCGGCAATTCTACGCGGCATTGAGTCTACAAGTGTCCTAAAGTCCACCTGGTCGATTTTAAGCCACTTTTGCATTAATAACTGATCTCGTAGTACAGCCACAGTGCGTGGACGATCTTCTCGACGTCTACCTTGTCGTTCAAAGTGGTGCACGAATTGTACATTGAGTTCGTGTCTGGAGACCCCTCAGGGGGCATAGGATAGGCCATTGGCAATAGGGGTAGGTTAGTTAGATTTGTCTATCCTACGCTATGGGGACTAGCGCCCCCAGGGGAGAACTGATAGGCTACCTCAGATTTAGATAGAACCTTTATTAATTCCAACACGTTTTACCGTTGGGTTTTCAATGCCTTACAACTACTGGTGTTGTGAGGGATGTATGCTTTAAGCTTCCTTTTCCAAGGGAAGTACTCGGTGGTCACGTGATAAGCCTTTCCTGAGCCGAGGCTCGAACCCTTGTCCTCTCGGCTGTGAGGCCATCATGCTAACCACTACACCATGGGATAGGCCTTCGGGGCTTCTATCTTTCGTGCCCACTTTGCTTCTTTCCGTTTTCATTCCTTCTTCGCTATTTCTTATTTGTCTCTTCTTCCTCTTCCTTCTTAACTTGCTGTTCTTATGCGCAGGGAACTTGTGTGGGAACACACCTTACGCATAAATTCCACGTTCTCATAAGTCCATGCTAAATAGTTCCTTTTCTTTCGGTGCAAGATTGTCTGATTTACTAAAGCGCTCCTTTTCTTACTACTACTATTCTACCAAGACGAGCTGCATAGTCGTCACCAAAGATGCAGCACAGGACACACATGCCTCCCACCGCACGGAACTACGCCCGGCAGTCGCGACTTCTGCCCTCTACGGCCGCTGGGGCTGCAGTAGTGTGGTCTGTTCACTAGGTGTTCTTTTTTTGTAACTATTTTTTGTTGGTAAACAACAAATAGTTACAAAAAAAGAACACCTTCGATACGTTAGAGAAAAAATTAGACTGAAATCTACATGAACAAAGTTGCAAGGACTATGCAACGTAAAAGATTTGATCAGCCCTTCAATTAAGTTATCTCAATTCACATGTAATGAACTCCTTGTCTTATGTCACTTTCAATCTTTTCATAAATTCTGTCTTCGACTCATTCTTCATGGGGAAAATAATTTTTTAACAACGAACATTTTAGACTCTATAGTTAAGCGAGAGGCAATCTGCGGGTCACAAAATGAAGGCTAACAGAACCAGCAGCCTTGTGTGTGGTGCTGAAGGTCACAATTGATGGACAAAAAACTCTGATTCCAGCGTCGTCATCTGCAGCAGACGCCACCACCTAACGATAACGAAGTATGAATTCCTCCGAGAGACAGAGTGAGAAATATGAATTATATTCTCAACTACGAGTGTAAACCTAGTAGCTATACTGGTGCCGAGATACCAAAGCTCGTCTACAAGAATATTGGAAACATTTTCTTCGAGTAGAACTCGTCTCCAAGGCCTGTTCCTTGCTGGAATGTGTCAAGTGGCTATGGTAAAAAGGTAGGCATCATAACCGTCATGCAGAAGACCTGGAAATAGATGTATTTTGAAGGTTTTATGAGACCGAGTGGTCGCTCGGTTGGAATTAACGCATATTGAAAAACTCCAATGGAAATACCTTTGCAGTCGCCAATACGAGACGTTACAAACTGCCTCTAGAGACAAAAATAGAGAAAAAATGTGAACGTCATGTCAACCCATAAATAGAACAGAGTAGGTCATTAGGGAGGCTAGTCATGAACGCTCTGCTTACGTTGACGAGAGTAGACACAACTGTGCACATGATCTAGTAAGCGAGTGGCACAAGACGACAGTCCAATTAGTAAGCCAAGTCAGCTTCAGCACAGTACTCAACACAACTTGGAGGGGTCTCAGGGAGCGACATAGTTCAGCTGTTTTAAGGTAATTAAAACACACTAGTTGAAGGTAATTCTATAATTATTAAGGGACTCATCCTTCCAGACAGAAAGTAACACACGTTTGATAAATTAACGAAGAACAATGAAATTAAATCCTAAAATACTAGTAACAAATTAAAAATTAACAAAATATTTGTTCAACTTCTCATAGAAACTCCTCAATGTAACTGCCAGCATCACACAGACAGACCCACACAGGCTCCAGGGATAAATCGAAGTTAGCATTCAATGCCCATATTTTGGTGTCTCTTAACACTGTCTTCAGACATCAACTGATCGTGTGAAGTGACCAATAGAACATAAACTTCGTCTGACGCATCCTTTACCTAGTTTTGAATTATGCAAAATGTGTCGATTCAGTCGTGCTCAGCAACTCGCACAGCACACTACTAGAACCATATTTCACAAGATCACAAAAAATACAGGTAGAGCCTCTCAAATCCTGCAACTTCAGGGCCTGTGACTCGTAAGACTATGAAAAATTTCATCACGTCCGCGGTGGCAATTCCTCTATTCCATTTTTTTCAACATCCGTCATTCGGTGGGCCGTTAAAACATCTATCGAAAATTATGGCGAGTGCCCGGTGTTGCCAAATGTGTACCAAGGCCCACTAGCAACAACGGTACCACCTCCCCGGACAGTCAACTGCATCCCTGAACTGTACGTCTCGCCAGTCGTCGTCACGCACACGGTGTGTGCACAGCACAGAACGCGCACCGTCGCCAGTAAAACAAATTTACACACAGATTTGCTATCATTGTATTTTGTGTCGCGTCTTACTACGCCCTGAATAAATCGATTACTCAATGTAACAAAAACATCAAAATGTTCTGTATAAAGTTAGGAAATAGTTTTCAAAGAAGTTAACACTCAATGGCGTTACTTAACAATTTTCTCCCCTCTCAGATCAGCCTCGCCTCTCGCTAGTAGATATTGGCGTACGACGAATGACTACAAAAATAAACAACCTTCAAGTCTTCAAGAGCTATGAACACGTCAACGAAAATAAAAGTTTTGTGTTGAGAAAGATCACGCGGCGCTATGTGCCTATCGTTTCGATGCTGGATGAACTAATATTGACTTGACTTCTACTCTAAACAATAAGTCAGACACGGAATACTCCTCCAACGTCTACATTAGAGTAAAAGAAACCCTTAAAGCATTACTAAGATGAGCTCACTGGCTCTCAGCTCAGGTAAAAGGGCAAACTGAAAATTAAGCTCCATTGAGGTTTCGTAAAAAAAAGTACTTGACTTACGCAAGAACTTTTCAGCCATGCCTAGCTGCTGGTTGGTCACGTGCTAACTATGAGTTAGCCAAGGTATTTTTTACTTCTGCATCACATTTCTAAAAATATGAATACAGAAAACTCATAATTTTATACCTATTGAAGTGAAAAATAGATAATTTAAAAGTGAATATATCGTTAACATGTCAGCGACTTTCCGTATTAATTTATAATAAATCATAAAAGTGTATTTTAGACATCAGTCTAAAAGATTCATCGCAGAAATAATGCTCAAGTCGGGCACGCTGCCGCTGGGAGCCCAGTAACAGCCGCACGTGCAGCCAGCACCAACACAGCGCTCAGAGTAATCCCAATTCATTTAGTCCACATCGCATTTCCTAAAATACAAGTTTCGTCGCGATCAAAAACAAAAACAGAGTAAAGACAAATTTCACAGAGTAGTAATAGTAGTAGTGTAGTATTAGTAACAAAGATTTGGAGGCGCTTCAGGAGCTCAGACTACACCGCACCGAAGGTCTTGTATTCTAAGTCAATTTATTCATCACATCATAACGACAACGCAGTACAGAATCGCCATAAATCACCTTTTCTTAGTAGCCACAAATGAGAGCAGACTAATGGCCTAAACAACACTTTTCGCTCCTTTGAGCATCTCATAGTTTACAGCAGGTCCTTATCAAAAACCCTTCAATTTCACTAAATAATATCTGAATTCTTAACTAGTAAATGACAATACATCAGTCAACCTTTGGTAACTGTGATATGAGAAATTTAGGATGATTGCATTCAGGTTCTATACATATTTCAGAATTCAAATACGATATATATAAGTTTTGGTTGCAGCTAGATTTTTAAACGATTAGAAGAGGTAGGCATAATACCATACTCATACACTCAGTACGTCACCTACTGAATACAAAGAGATGAAATAAGAAAACTCATACAAAAGAAACAAGATCAGCTGCTCTTCTTGCCGATGCCGTCACAAGTGATTTCGCAAAGGTCGCCACACTTCTCCTTCACTGTGAATTTTGCCTGCAAAGCAAAAGAAAACTGATCACTAAGTAGTAGTTTAATGAATAACACAGTAAACTTTAATTGAGTCAAACTAGAAGCTAGACCCCTCATGAAGCTGCATTCTGCACAGATGAAGAAACAACCAATCAAAATTGCACGGTTCATTTACCGTTCAATTAAACGTTCAGTGATCAAACCCACATAATGAGACTCGGTAAAAACCTGTACAACCGACCCATCAAAAGCCAGTCACATCGAAAAACAAAGAGAGAGGAGCCGTAGTGTAATATCAGTGAGCTTCTTATCTTGGGTAACATCCATGCCGGGCAAAACCTCGCCTATAAAAAATAATAATAAAAAACGCATAAATAAGAGAGGCCCAACAGCCTCACCCACAACATGGAGCGCTACACTCAAACCAGCAAGTCAGCGCCCACCTCGTGTTGCACCAAAAAAAGAATGCAACACCATCCGCAGTTTCTTCTGCGGTACTCGGTTGTTATTTTGTGGAGGAGTAAGCCTCGCATCTTCGATTCAAGTTTACTCTCATCAAGAGTGGCCCCACAGACCCGTGTAGTCTGTCTGCTACATGACCAACGAGTGTAACCTCACAGACCTGAGTGGTCTGGTACATGACCAACGAGTGTAACCTCACAGACCTGCGTAGTCTGCTGCATGATCTCGATCACGGTACGGGCGTGGAGAGTAAGGGGCCCAGACAACACAGTGGACCTGCCTTCTGCCAGGCCCATGAGGATGATAATCTGTTAAGACGAAAACTAAAATCAGCAAGAAATTGGACCCAACACTTCATTTCTAACACGCATTCATTAAAAGATGAATGTTACATTGAAAGCTTGATCTCTGATGTAGTGCCCTGTTTTTGTTGAACAGTTATCCGCTTTCGAGAGGTAATTAAATCAGTTTTAAAATCTACGCATTGTAAATAAAAGGTTTTTTATACCTAAATGATTTTTCTTGCATCGTTGGGGAATGTCTGTCCACGAATGACGTTGCTAAATGACACAAACAGAACAACACAACACTTCCTCGTTGGCTGTGAAGAAGTCAGTCACTCCATCCGCTTCATGACATGCACACATTCGGCCCCCATCTTGGGAGATAGTGCAATATTTATAATTAGTTTTACCCTCAATAGAGGAAATAAGAAGCATCAGCAAGTTACGGAATATGAAGCTGAAATAATTTCCTCATCATTTTTTTATAAAGACATTCACCTCACCTCACATTTAGATAATAAAACCCATCCCCAGGACCTTGCCTCAAGATTGTCCCCGTTGAACTCAGGCGGAGTCCAGCTTACAGGGCCGAGATCAGCGCTGCTAACCTCAGCTCAGCACAGACCTTGCAGGTACGGCAAGTGCTCACCTGGTCCTGCATGTGGCTGTCAATACAGGTGCCGAGTTTGATGTCTTTGACGAGCTCGTCAGCAGCGCAGGCCCCCACCACGTGGGCCGGCGTGCCGCGCTCGCCCCGGCCGCCGGTCTTGGCCAGGCTGTTCGAGCCTAGAATGACGCCAGTGCTCGTGCGTGCCCACAGACTGCAGAGAACAACGACATTTGGAATACGACAACTTTTACAGGGTGTCCATAAGGTCTTCCACAGAACGGTCATTGGCAACGCACGTATTTTAGCCAGATAACCATCGATGACCAATAACTCATAAATAAGCATGGAAAATTCCTAACATAGTCATGTTGTCGTGCGGATTTCCCCAAATGCCGGACGATAATATGACTATATTTGAAACCTTTCTATGTCTTATTGATGACTTATTTGACATCCATGGTCATTTAGCTGAAATACGTGCATAGAAATACGTGCTATTCAGGACAAGACTTCATTAATCAGAGAAAAACTTTATCGACACCCTGTTCTTCAATTCATCTATGAAGCAATGTGAGCACTTCTCAATTAAGTTTGTTCTACATCCCGTATTCTTGAGGCCCCAACACCCAGCTTTAGTCTCAGACCTTTAGATGACAGCCACACTATCTCCGTGTACGTCAGTTGGCTTCATGACGCTGGTGATTGAGAATAAGGGAGGAAGGACCAACCTGTTCCCGCGTGCAGTTTAGCCGCGCTTAAATGGAAACATTGTGCTCAAGCTCTCATCAACCTGCAGCGTGATAAATAATGCCGCTGAGGAGTAGTTAAATTTTCATTTCTATATTCTGATTAGAATTTTACTAGGTGCAGATTTCTGTATTAAGGAAGTTATTTTCTACTCTCGCTTTCATTCCTTCCGAAGCTTGCTTTGCAGTCTACCGAATATGGAGGTTTTACACGGCCTGAACCTCTACAGCTTTTCTGTGTTAAGTCCCATGTAAATATAAACAACTCATTTAGATTAACTTAACACAGAGGTATGATCATGATGACATTGATAAGGCCCTTCCTATTTTGTACTAAAGGGAACATTTTGTTCCCTTTAACATCGTTTTTGCGTAACTCGCGGATAGAACAGACACAAAAATGTATCCAAAACTTTACAGAGGTTTATGCACATTCACCCTCTCGACATGAGAATGAAAACGAGACAAAAAATTAAAGAAATTTGAAATAAAACCGACGGAATTAACAAATAAAATTAACCCCATGACGCTCACACGATGCCGAGGCCCTTGCCGGTGCTGCGCTCATAAGGAATGACTTCTTTACAGACGTCGACAGGCACATGAGCGACGCAGGGCAGTTCCCTGCGCACCACGGACACGGCAGCGTCGATGGTGGTGTCGGCCAGGTGGCTGGGCAGCGACGACACCACGCACACACCTCCTATGGCCGTCACCTGCACACAAAACCTTGCTAACGCCTCACATAAATGCATCGTGATGCAGTGACGTCGGTCCACAGCGACAGGCAACAATGTTTTGACGAGGGAAAAAGCGGTTCAAAGACCAACTTAGGTACCATTCTCCCAATAAATGGACAGATGGTTAGTAAAAGCCATTCAGATAAATAAGAATTGGACTCATTGAAATATGCCAAGTTCTTTGGACAAGCTGAACGCAGTGCCATGTTTTCCCTGTCGCACTTCCACATCCGGGAGTCTACCGAGTTGCACAGCCCTTCAGTAGCTCGTCCCTGCCAATATTGCTAACCCTGTTTCTGCAGGGTTGCGGTCATCCTAATGTTATTAGATAGTTAGATCAATTAATATTGTCGCCATGAACAAAGACACTCCTGCACTACACTTCATAATAACTATTTAAAATTGAGGAGCTACATTTTGGCAACTATTCGTAAGACCATGAGGTTGCAGCTAGATTTTACAACACACAAATTAAGAGTCAGTAGCGACAATTTACAAAATTTTCAAGCCACAGTGTCCCAACATTTATTTGAAGAAACCTAATAAAATACTTTTGCTCTACTTTTTTCCTGGGGAACAGTACATTAATGAAATAAAAATCTTCCATTCAACAAAGTCTTTCCACTCCTCAAAGTCTCTTTATTCCTACTTGAAAACAACTCATTTTTTTAAAGTAAGAGATTTTCACCAGCAAAAACATAAATGAACAGCAAGTGGAGAATTTGCTCTCATAACACAAGTGCATCACTGAGATCCCTTGAACTTACCTCCCCAAAATCAACGAGATCCACAGGCTGCAAGCTGCCCGAGATATTTTTCACAGAAGCACTGATTTCTCCACCACCCCTGGGGAAAAATCCACGGCTGTTGATGGTGATGAACATTTCTACTCCAAACTTTGCAGCGACAGGAGCAAAAACATGCGTGGTGTAGTCGACGGGGGGCGCCATGTCTGCGTCTGTCCCGCCGCGTAGGGTGAAGGTGGTAGGGGCTGTCGCGTACAGAGCGCACGGCAGCACCGCTTGTAGTATCAGCATCACGCTCCTGGACATACGAAAATACGGTAAAGCTCATGAATTACTTCAATTTATAGCTTCAAGAGACAAAAATAGTGCATGTCTGATGGTAGAGCTGTGAAGTCTTAAGATGTGAGAGATGGGCAGCTCATAATTTCTGAACTAACTAGCAAATCTAAAATATTTAAGCAGACAATGCGAGTGATTCGGCCCACAGGCCTGCTGCCAGTCGTGCACAAGAGTTACGTTCAACAAACACGTTGGTTCCGACCCTGACATAGCCCTAATGTATATCACTCTACGTGGTGTGAACCAAAATAAAAATACTAGACACCTTTATTGTGTCTAGGGTTGAGTGAAGACGATTTAAGAGCATAAAGCATCCCGAGTTCTCAAAAAATATCATTCAGGCCATTTATTTCTGCTAGCCATACTACAGTTGTAGAACACCGAGGTAGCTTGGTCAAAGGAGCGCCAAGAAAAAGCAACGACGTGCAAGTATGTGTTGCTCACACTACTGCTGAGAAGCCCAACTGGAGCGTGCAGTTAGAAATAAAGACACACGCTTGGAAGCACCAAAGCTTGGAGTGCTCACCCCGCAGTCCTGGTGTCGGCCGTGTAGTGGCCAGCCTTGACGCGGCCGGGGGCGAGCGAGACTTCACAGGAGTCCGGCTGGGCACCATCGAGCTTCCCGTCACACAGCTGGGAGAGCAGCACGAGGCCTGTTCAACAAAAATCTGCAATTAGCATATATAGAATTACAATTCAAATTAAGATAAATCATGCTTTGGCTTGTTAAAATCATGCTTAATTATGCTTGTTGAAAATGAAATATCTTAATTGAAAAGATTTTAGGAATACTGAATTGCAACACTACCAACTAAACTGAGCTCAGACCTTCAGTGTTTGGAACAATGCTCACGACTCAACCAAACTTTCACACAAGAAGAGAGGTTTAGCCTCGATTTAACAGAACACAATACCTAGACTATCAGAAAAAACATGCTCCATGAGAAAAAATCTAGATTTGAAACAGAATGCATAGATTTTGTACAACATGCAAGTATAACATAAGCAACGCACCACAGACTCTAAATGGAATGAAAATTTATCAAAGAAAATTCACACTTAAAATGATAATTCAACAAACTATTAAGATATTTATTAACATATGGTGAACTCATTTGCTTTTAATTCAACCTTAATGAAACTTCCCTACCTCATTCTGATGAGGAGCATCACATGTACACTGACAACAACACACACCATTAGTGAATGCCACTTCATTCTCACCAACTTTGCATGCACATGATTACATTACTAGCTATTACAGTTCAACACTCCCTATCCACATGAAATGTGAACCAAAGAAAGTAAAGAGAAGTGACAATTTAGCATAGACTATAGAAAATGGAGGATCTATGCACAAAGTTTGTTCCCACACAGAACCCCCTGCACATAGAAACAGCAAGTTTAGAATGAAGAGGCAGAAATGGCAAAGAGATAGCATAACAGTACAAAAAAATTAAAAGAAGCAAAGTGGACATGAAAGACAATCTAAGTGCCTGTCCACAACTGAGGTAACCTAACAGTGCCCTCCTGGGAATACCCTTCTAAATAGCATATGATAGATAAACTTAATTAACCTAACCCTATTTCTTATCCTATGCTCCCTGAGGAGTCTCACCTGCAGAGCACTGTAAAAATGGCCCCCACCAACCTGTCAAATGCTGAGCCTTTAGGCCGGGCTTGGCCCTGCCTGCCCTAATCTTGGTAATGGTGAGCAGCCGTCGCTCAATGACAGCACAGGCAGCAGAGGTTCGCATGACCTGACCTCCCTGCAAGACAGGTAAACAAGTTCAATATCGCTGATACATGGTAAAAAGATATCATCATAGGTGAGTGCAATATCTGATGAAGCTAAATTAATTAATATGCTTCCTGCAATGTGACCCAATGGTAAGTAGTCATTTTGCTCCTGACCAAAGAACAAATTAAAGAAATAAAAAAGTGTTCACACTTTGATGGAGAATAAAAGACATTTGGAAATATTAAGAAGAAATATGGATGATGACTTACGCAATTAAATTGCAAATTACAGGATTACATAAAAAATATGAAAATCAAGGTTAATCAGTTTTCAAAATGAGAAGTTGAGATCTCTTATGTTGACTACCCTTTATATTCAAGATACAAAGTTTTCTGAACAGGCACAACAGAAAATAACCAAAGTAAAGAAATATTCCAACTCACTCCTTCCATCAAACTGCCATCAATCACAAGGCGAGCCATGTTCTGTACTAGGAAACTCACAACACAAGTCACAATATCTGAAATGAAAGAACAAGTGTTGATATTAATGTTCAGTTCTTCATATGACTTTGGTAGCATGCTGCACAAAACAGTTTATTGCATCTTTAACAATAACATACATTCAAGATTAGTCACAAGAAAGTATACTCTTATTCCAACTTTACCATCATAATACATTAACAGTAGCTCTATGGCTAAATTTTAATAGTGCAACTGTATTTTTTGTCCGCTATTCATCATCAAAAAATGGAAGACTATTAAAACCACGTAGAAAATGGAAAATCATGGAATGCACTTGCAAAATGTTTCAAAGTATTATATGTAGTATTTTAAAGACACCACAGGTGCTCAGGAGCAGCACTGCACTTAGACTCCTACACCTACTCTATCACTGCATGGCACAGGGTCAAGGATGCACTTGCTGCTTTGATTCTCCTTCAAGATGTGCATTAATGTCAGAACTAGATAGGGTGTTTTATGATAATAAAGATAAATTTATTAAATCTTTACACTGTTGTAGTCACAATGATCACATGATTTATTCTAATTTTTTTTTTGAAGGCTGTGCTATGAAAATTCACTAAAATCCTTGTGTTGCTAAGGTTATTGTCATGTTTGCAGACTATCTTACAACAATTAAAAAATAAAGCTTCATTTTAGTTTATGGTTTCAAGTAAAAAATATTCAAATATATACCTATGATGATGAGCTATCAAAAATTTTAAAAATCACTTCATGTTTTATCACATAACAATAGCATCACATTTTGTTTATTGATGTTGTGTCATTCATTGCTAAATTCTAACATAAGTAGAGATGACTTAGAGGGTTGATTTGGTTTATTTTTCAAAATTTTTATTGATTTATCCGAATTCAGGAATAAAAATATAACTATCT
The DNA here is from genome assembly GCA_014899125.1 of Orchestia grillus. Lineage (NCBI taxonomy): Eukaryota > Metazoa > Arthropoda > Malacostraca > Amphipoda > Talitridae > Orchestia > Orchestia grillus. Next base: position 5,883 of record VOMN01135662.1, on the reverse strand, counting down.
GAACAAATCTTTTGTAGTTTTTTAATGAAATATTGATATATGATAAGAAACAAGATGTTGACATATATACTGCTACCCATATTCTACTACTTCTTAAATCCAGAAAATCTCCAGTAGTAAAAACTCTTTCTGCTGATCAGACTTTCTTCAACTAATAATTGTAATAATGGTTTCAAAGATCATGGATAACACTCTTCAAGATGCTGAAATATAGTGATGTATTGTTCTTTTTCCTTATGTAATTGATACTTACAAATACCAAGTATAATAACATAGGTTTATTCATCATCTGGCCCAAAACTCATCAGAGATAGTAGATAGGGAAAAGACGGTATTTATTTTCATATTACTCCCTGTTGTACAAGGTACTCAAGGTCAAATCTACATTATTATAATTGAAAACATTGCAAATTAAATATATCATTGAAATCAAAGCTTTTGCCTGCACTCTTGTAAGTTCAATAAGTTTTGACACAAACCAGGTAAAAGTGATCTGTGCTTCTGATGACTTATAAGGAGTCAATCATGCACCTAATTACCACATGGATGTATGTTTTAGCATATGCCATCATAGTTCCTTTACATTAGCATTCTGAAGTTAAAATTAATGGACTTCTTCTAGGTTATATATTTCTGAAGCTTCAAGCTCTCAAATACATATAGCTCATCTTCTTGGGTGACTGAAATGTACAATTTTCATGGGTAATCAAAATGTATAATAACATGAAACAAAGTTACCTTAGTTAAATACTCTTAGCTCCAGCAATTCTACATACCTGCATCCAAGAGTCTTTAATGTGCTTATTATAGTCCAGTAATTTTAACTTTATGGAGTACACCAATCTATGATGAAAGTTTTTTATAAATGTATGATGTATATTCACTAAGCCAAATGTTTGTCAAGAATTATTTCCAGAATTTTCAGTGACCTGTTTCCTCTATTACACCACTTCTGATCATAGTTTGCAGGGACTTTTTTTTTTATATGAGAAATAATGCATAATTGTATTTCAGCTCTAACATGGTCTCACTGACTTCTATTGTTTGTGCCCATTCTACTTCTTTCCATTTTCATGTCTTATTTGCCTATTATTTTTACCTTTTCTCCCTCTTTCTTCTTAACCAAGGCTCCATGGTGCACTGGTACCAATAGGCTCACAGCTGAGAAGAAAGGGTTAGACTCCCAGTTTTGGCAACCTGATTTTCATAGAATAATGGAGTCCTTTCCCTGGAAAAGGAAACTTAAACCTCACATCACTCACATGTCAATAGTTATAAAGTATTGAAAACCCAACAATGTACTGTAAGTCAACCATATTGGAATTAAAATTTCCATTGATTTGGTGTTTCTATGCATGGAGAATTCTTTGTGGGAACACACCTGAGCATAAATTCTACAATTTCTGAAGACTATATGAAATACTTAGACCCTTCTTTTCCTTTTTTATCATATTTCATGAGCATCAGAAGCTTTGAAATTACTGATAATTCAATCTAATTAAACCTAAAGAAAATATTTTGTTTTGGTTATATTGATAATTTCAATTTATGTCTACACTAGAACCTAATTCAAGTTCACAAATTGTGAGTAATTTTTCTAGCATACTTTTATCAGTCTATTGGAAATCAACATGAAAGCCAACACAAATTATTATATTTTGACATATTGATGATTTCATAGCAACTTCTATTGGTCACAATCACTACTATATGGATAAATAAAAAAAATCTAATCTAGCCTCAATTAACTTAAATAGTATTTCTCAATTACCTGTTGAAATGCTCAAGATTAGAAAGGAGTAGCAGAATTGCCAGAATTTCTAGAAATTTTTATATCATGGGTCCTAATGTCAAAATTAACCCAAATTTTATATGCTTTGAGCCATTTAGAGAATTTCTCAGCTTCAAATTAATTGTTTAGTCATTCTTCAATATTCTTTGAGGAAATTTTTATATAAACGGTACTGTCTTAAGCAAAAAATATGATTACAAAAGGAAATGCATTCTACTGTGTCATTAGCAAATATAAGAAATAGATGCAATCAGAACTTTGGACCTTTCAGCACAACTTTGATTGCATTGAGCATATCTTACTATGCATCACTAATAGCAACATGTTGTTTCTCATGCAAGATATAAGATAAAAACCACTGATAGAGAGTTCTCCTTATCCCATATTGATTTAATTTAGATAAAAAGGTGTTGTTTTTCTCCTGCGAAAACTGGCAAAAGTATACATTTTGATTTGGTCTGCTGACTGAGTGTGTTTAAATAGTTTTACAGGACACGTCTTGAGGTGGCTGTCTTTATTCGTAATTTATAAAATGCATTGAAAAAAAACAATGTACAGTACTTTATTTTAATTAGGTTAATAAATGCTTTAACTAGGTATACTGCATAACATCCTATTCATTTTAGTCTCATTGGATGAAGCTTTTGCCTTGGGAGAGGAAACTAATTTTCAAAATGTTTAAGAGAAATAACTAAAAGTTGGTATATATTGCATATCTTTTGGAACACATGATCCTGCTTTCCTATGACTTGTCCTGCTGTCCTGTGCTTCCTTTCAGTCACATGATATCAAGTCACGTCAGGTTATTTAGTAAAGTTTAGTTAATTTTACTGTAATTTACTTCAATGTAACCTGTTTTAACAGCAAATAACTTTGAAAATGAAGCTCTGATGTATATAGAGTTTGATTAACACCTTTTGAATATCTTTCCATGGAACTTTTTCATTGCTGGGAAATATTTCAAAAATAATTTCCCACATTTGAGGAAAAATGATCAAATGGGACTAAAATGAAGGTCATACCATCAACATGACACCCTAAGCAGTACGTCTAGGTAAAATATTTACCCTTGATGGCACCAAAACTTGCTATAATTTATTTTCAAAGTCATCACATGATAGGTTTAACACTATAAAAACAATAGTGTATAAGATAATTACAGTTTTTTACAATAAGCAATACTACCAACAACCATTTTTGATAACCTTCCAAAAGCTTTAAGGTTTAAAATTTAAAACTTGAAAATTATTTATACCTTAAACAAAATTTTCAATTATTCTTATGAAACAGCCATATTTTACATGTTTTTTGTTCTTGTAACATTCACTCTTTAATAACCTTTGTCACATGTACATCCATAGGTATTGTCACTTGCAATATACAGTGTTTGGACATAAATATTTGCATTGCTTTATTTTGATATAATTTGAAAATTTTAAACTTTGCTTTGGAGTATATAATAGAGGCAGTTCAGAAAACATATATTTATCAGAGTATTCAAACAGAACAAAATTAATTGATAATCATAAAATCAACAATGCAAGAACTGAATATAATTTAGAAATCCTTTTCATGTATGAAAAAATTATTTTGACAAAATTAATATCATGTTAAACAACTATTTTACAGCACGATATGAATATTTTAGTCCTAACTAAAACTGAACAATAAGGTCACTTTTTCACTACAAGGATCAGCTCCTGATCAATTTAAAATTTGATACAGTATACCTGTTTAGTTCTGCACAGTAGGCATTTGAGCTCATAGGCAGCATGTCCCTTTCTCTTTTCATTAGTATCTTCTAACACTTGAGCCTCTAGTCATAGAAATGGGGAAACCTATAAGTGAACAACCTTAATCAGTGATCAGAGATCATCAGACTGTTCAAACATTAGGCAAAAGCTGTGGATCATTTTCAAATTTGGACTATATTTGCATTAAAAACTTTAGCTCTGCTTTTTACAGTTCATGCATTGCATTTAAGAGCCATTATACATTTTGAAACAAAAACTACACCTAACAATATCAATAGTGCATTTGTATTACATGGGCTGCTTTCTAATTAATTTTAATTGATGTTTATATTAATAAATTGTAAAAATTCATTTTTTGCATATTCTGTATCATCATTTTCGAAAAATTTGATAGTAAAATATGCAAATTCATTATACATTCATACCACTGACAGCAGGTCTCATGAATCAAAATATTTAGTTTTTACATGAAGGAAAGTTAATTTTAACATAAAATTGACTTTGGGATGTTTTTTTTTGTCCTACTTTTTATCTTGATAATTTAAGTTTTGACTTTCATCATTGCATAGCAGAAAACAATTAGCTACTAAATAAGAAATCAAAGTTTTACACATCAATGGAATTAAAAATTTTTTTACAATAGCATTTGTAGAGTTTTACATCAGCAGACATCTCTTTTTTTTACAGTGAACTTTAAAAATACTTTTATTTAGTGGGAAATATCTTTTTAAAAGTTTAGGACAAATTGTTTTGTGGCAATAATTGGGAGTTATACACATTAAAAAATTTGACAAAAAGTTCAAAGTAATCATATAATGCAAATAAATTTTAGCAGTAATGAATATGTTAATCATGAAAAGGTCAATTTAACATAAAATCTCATCTTTGATCAACATTATATCAGGGAAAACGTACTATAACATGATTACCTAGCAAATCAGGAGCCTCAAACTCCCTCAAGGCTCAAAGACATAATAAAAAGAAAAAAACACACCATCTAGCTTATTTGAAAGGGCTAAGAAAACACATACAAATGACTACTTGTATAATTTTATTTCAAACAAGCCATTAGAGATGAAACAAACAAAGAGATAATTTTTTTTCCAGATATATAACTAATATGACATAGATATCAGAAGAGAAGAGCACAACAGCATTACCTTTAATTGCAAGAAAAATGGGTTTATGTTCACTTTAAGTTGGCATCCTGCACACAGGTTCTATTAATTTTACAGCTATCATTTTAATATTTCTGGGTGGCATTTTTTCTTAGTTTCAGAAATTGATTTTCAAAAGTTGAACAAGATAGAAATATAGTTGAAAATGAGGTCATTTTATACAATGTGTCTTTTTCTCTCTGCTTCCTTTCAGTTATGTTGAGTTAGATCAGAGTTTGGTTTAGACTAGCTAAGGTTTACCAAGATATTTAACACAAAGAAAAGTTGAATGCAGTTTCCAAATTAGTAGGTCTTCTAAAAACATGGCCCTTAATGGCCCCTTATTTTACTGGACTTTATTTCATACCATTGTTTTAGTGTGTAAATGCTTCAAATATCTTCCCATGTCTTTGTTTTCATGTGTTGAAACCTCTTGAAATTAGTTTTCAATACTCCGAAAAATCCCTTCCAATCATACAATACTAACATAAAAGTTGTACAATGAATAAAACCCTCTGTATAGGACACCAACGTGGGGTAAATATTGACCAAAACAACGTTTAAGCATTGACAAGGCGCGATTATAAAGAGAAACAAGTAAACATTAGACCACACAAAAGAAATTACTTACAATACCCACGCTCAGTTTTTACAACTACCCATTCCCTCATATGTTTGTCTACATTTGAGAGGGTACTTTCATCTATCAAATTTTGCTGCATTATAAGTACCTCAATCGAAGATCGATACTTGGTACTCAGTGAATCATTATAAGAAAACTACTCCCTTTCCACGCTGTTGTTTCTGGGCTCCCGTTTGATACANATACATTGACGTCATCCGACATTGGCATTCTAGGCGCAGCTGCGGTGATTTTTTCACTTCATTTTGCCGAACTGTTCTTCTTCTTTTTCAAGTCGTTATTGGGGCTTTGAAAGCTTGTCCATGTAACCCCAAGCCAAAAGGATTATGAAGTTCGACTAACAGTTGATACTTGCTCCATTCGTTTTGCGTCCGAGTCAAGAGGTCTGATGCAGTTCTCAGTTGTTGATCTACACGCGTCTGACTCCGACGAGACGTCAGATCAGATCAGATGAATTGTCCGGTATTGCTTTTGAATCTGCACCGGCCTCACATATGGCACACACGGTCGCCAGCTCCGTCCTCTACTGAGCAATCG
>VOMN01135660.1:0-15986 GCA_014899125.1 Orchestia grillus | reverse complement strand
TGATACTCAATCGTGGTGTTGTGATACTCAATTGTGGTGTTGTGATACTCAATCGTGGTGTTGTGATACTCAATTGTGGTGTTACGATACCCAATTGTGGTGTTACGATATTAAATTGTGGTGTTGCAACATAAATGTGCATCTATGAACACTTTTTATGTCCAACATAATTAACATATAATTTTTCAGCAGAATTATCATGAACATTTTCTTAACAGAATTCACGTATATAACTTTTTGCAGGATTGTTGGACGTACGTTTTTACCATAATTTTTTTAATTTGTGTGCCTTCCCCACATTCAACAAAGCTTTCTGGTGACATTAACTGCAGTGTCTTTAATTAGTCACACTCCCTCCAATTACCGGTCCTATTTCTTCCAATTAATTGAAGGTGTTTTCAATTAGCCGTATTCTTTCGGATTATTTCGGTCTTCCAACGATTTATAATTGTTTCATTCAGTAGCATTGCCTTAAGGTCGTTGTGGCGTTCCAGCAAGGTTACATGCTGCTGATCACTGTTCAAGTTTTGAATTAGTTGAAATGTTGTCAATTAATCGTTTGATTTTCAATTAGGTGCCCTGGTGCGAGCTTATTACAGAGTATTTGATTAGCATGCGTAGTCTTAATACTAATTGGACTGGATTAGCGGCTTCTTATTAATTTATCTGCTTTAGTCGAGCTCCTGTTCTTTCTAGTCGGTGACAGAAGCTCTCACCAACTGATACCGACTTCTTTTATCTATCTTTTCTATTTACATTTTCCACATCACTTTTCTATTCACCCTTTTTCACTTTCCTTTTTTCTATACGTTTTTCCATTTATCTCTTTCTACTCATCTTTTCCTACTTACCTTTTTCTACTATCAAATTTATACCTACCTTTTACTTTAATTTTTTTACTGACCTTTTTCTACACACCTCTTTCTACTTACCAACTCCTACTTACCATTCTCTATTCACCTTTTCTATTTATTTATTTCTACTTACTTACTCTCTTTCATACAACTTTCCTATTCATCCGTTTTTTGCTACCTATTTTAACTTACCTACACACCGATGCAATACACCCATTTCTTACTTCCCTTGGCCCTAGCGTTCTATACATAGATGGCGACAGAAATACATATCAGCTTCTCCACTATCACGAATATTTACTGCTCTTTGCTCTGCCGAAAATCTCCGTGGATTTACGTCACAAATTTATGTCGTCTTCTTCTTTGTACTCTTTCTTCTTATTCTCCTCTTTTGCATTACATGAATTCATCTATATTTGCTATTTACACTTATTTATCAACAGGTTAGTAAGGAGACCTTCGGTTTGAAGTGTTCAAACTGGTGGAAATTTGATAGTGTTGGAAAGGTTATTGATACTGTTGGAAAAGTTATTGATACTGTTGGAAAAGTTATTGATACTGTTGGGAGGGTTATTGATACTGTTGGGAGGGTTATTGATACTGTTGGAAGGGTTATTGATACTGTTGGAAGGGTTATTGATACTGTTGGAAGGGTTATTGATACTGTTGGAAGGGTTATTGATACTGTTGGAAGGGTTATTGATACTGTTGGAAGGGTTATTGATACTGTTGGAAGGGTTATTGATACTGTTGGAAGGGTTATTGATACTGTTGGAAGGGTTATTGATACTGTTGGAAGGGTTATTGATACTGTTGGAAGGGTTATTGATACTGTTGGAAGGGTTATTGATACTGTTGGAAGGGTTATTGATACTGTTGGAAGGGTTATTGATACTGTTGGAAGGGTTATTGATACTGTTGGAAGGGTTATTGATACTGTTGGAAGGGTTATTGATACTGTTGGAAGGGTTATTGATACTGTTGGAAGGGTTATTGATACTGTTGGAAGGGTTATTGATACTGTTGGAAGGGTTATTGATACTGTTGGAAGGGTTATTGATACTGTTGGAAGGGTTATTGATACTGTTGGAAGGGTTATTGATACTGTTGGAAGGGTTATTGATACTGTTGGGTTATTGATACTGTTGGAAGGTTGTTGATGCTGTTAAAAGGGTTATTGATGCTGTTAAAAGGGTTATTGATGCTGTTAAAAGGGTTATTGATACTGTTAAAAGGGTTATTGATACTGTTAAAAGGGTTATTGATACTGTTAAAAGGGTTATTGATACTGTTGGAAGGGTTAGAAATACTTGAAATAAGGATATAGATGAATATTTGATACTGATGGATTTGTTGAACATATTTAAAATTACGATTGCATTTAAAATGTTGAAAATTTCATTTTATTGGAAGTGTTGATTTAATTTGAAATGATGAAACTTTTTGAAAAACTGGGAACCTCGGTTTTGAAACTGGATACAACGGCACATTTTTAGTGCTAAAAATTGATTCTAGAATTTCCAATCCGTGACACTGAAGAGCTTCTGAACTTAGACGAGTTCTCACGCTCTATTGATAAGCTTTACAGAAATTCAGCAAAGGGGAAATTCAACATCACGCAATAACTGATAATATAAATATTTTAGTTAATCATATTTTTTTCAAACATTCGAGCGTTGTAAAGGAAAAAAATTCCTTCAGTTCAACATGTATGTTTGGATGTATAAATTCCGTGTAAATTCTGAAATCAAAGTTCCACACCCGTACTCGCACATACACACACACACAAACACACACACATTGACTCGAAAATCGTTAGAACCACACACAAGCAACGTTGTGCGTACATTATACAATATATTTCATTTTTTATAATTTAATTTTTTTCTATCGTATATTCAGTCACACATATATTTGTGTGACTGTAATTTTTTGCCTCTATAAAATATTCAGCCGTCTGCTAGGTTTTTGGTATCATTCAAGATTTGAATCACAGGAATTGACCGTCATAATAACAGACGCTGGGCTCTGCTAAAAAACATGCATAATTCGCCCATAAAACGACCCCAGCGGAGAAGAAACTATCACGATCGGATTGTCGACTCTCGTACGAATAGCGTTGCGTGGCAGCGATGCGTCTCGCAAAAAACGCTTCAGAGGCGCGAAGAAGTTGACACTTCGGCCTAAATATGTAATGATTGCAAAAAATCGCCCGACATTAAATGGATTATGCAGCGAAGTTTGAAAAAGAGATTTTATACAAGTCTGAGTTGTACTTTGATTTATGAGGGTGGGCTTTTGGAAGTTACTTGGGCAGCAGAACACGCTGTACAGAAGATCGAAATCTAAGCAAAAACAAGATGCGATTGTTGTTCTCTGGCGTCCTTTGATACGCTCGAGGGCAGAATGTGCTGCCGAAACTCGCTCCCGCATCGTGACTTGGGAATGGTGAAAAAAATGTATTTACTGCTTGAAATTTAATCCTTTCAACGTCACTAATACTCTCACTAATCTTGCCTGGAAGAAGCGTGGCGTGACTGTTAGTTTAGTACTGATTTCGCAATACGCGTCAATATATTTAATTAGAAATTATTCAATAGCAAAAGGGAAGGATATTTCTTTGGACCCGGCTCAATTTTTGCACCGCTCTCAGCATGTGATGAATTAAATGAATTTTAATTCATTTTACAATTTTCATCGTTGGACTTCTGAATAGAAGAGATACCAGTCTGAATTGGTCGCCGCGCCGTCTTCAATATCTAAAGAAATTGATAAAAGTACTTCGGATAAAAGAAGATTACAGATGCCCCTAACGAGAAGTTAAGTTGGAATCGTAAGAGGAAGACATAATTGAAAGAGTTTCGAATATTTACTTAGTGATAGTTTCCTTCAAGGATAGGACTATCTAGTAAAATTGGTTGATATGTGAAAATATTTCTACTCTTCCAGTCATGAACGTAGATGTTGACACCTATGTCAACATCCTGTCTACGTCAACAAGCTGTTCATGATGTCACTTATGAACCATACTCGTAATTATAATCCAAGCCGTCAAAGTCAACTTTCGCTCTTAACTTTACAACAATTGCGGCTCCACTTAATTTCGCGAAGCGTCTCTGCATTTCCCCCATGAATATTTGCTTCTATTTCCTGATAAAATGAAATTTCTCTCCATTTCTTGGGGAATTAACTCCAAAATTCTAGGATCGCACCGAAAATTTCACAGGCTGGAATATTTATTTCGTCGTATCATACTTTCAGTTTTCATGGATAATGTTTAATTGACCCTCCGGTGTTTGTGGAAGACAATTTCGAAACGGTCATCTGTTACGTCATTTCTTTAGTTACCGTAATTTGGCCAATCAGCGGCCTAGCCTAATTGCCCATTTCCGACATTTTCCCCTATTCCAGATGCTGATTTCTCATTTTTCTCACGGGATAATCAGTTCACTTACGTCGCCCATTTTCGAAGTTCAGAATTTTTTGAGAACTCGGAATTTCCTCGGTATTTTTGGGCATCCTTTTTTTTCAGGCCTATTTTATCTCTTGCTTACTGTTTTTACGCAGTCGAGCTTTCGGAGACAAGCTCATCAAAACAAGGGGCCCTCACGCCTGCGTTTGTGCTTGCATTGTCTTCTTTATCTTGCGGATATGCGAAGGGACACCATGCGCACAAACCGGCGGCACTCCAGTGTGGCCAGGGCATAGAGGCCCAAACATTTTCAAGATGTTCAATATATTGTATCGTGATGTTGCCATCTAATGGCCTTTTGTTGTACCGCTTGTATCCATCTTGGCTCTTGGTCTCCAGCCATATTCTGCAATTCTATAATCAGTTTTATCATCTATTTATTTCACTTTTTCTCTTGGGTAATATTTACGTACCCTGCAAAGTTTATCCCACCGGATCTTTTTATAATTAATTCTGTCCGGCCGTATTTCTACATCATGTAATTAGTCTTCCCGTGCATTCACTTCACAAATTATTTCACTATGTGTTCTCCTCCTGTAACCTGTCTTACAGTTATTTAATGTCTTATATATTCTATTTAATGCCATACTTTTTTTACATATATCCTGTTCCTAGTTACAAATGTTGACACATCCAACGTTCCCTCTCGATCCACAACAAAACCTTTTAGTTAGACGCTCAAAGCATGCAGGGAGGTTTGCTTAGGCACATCCTTCGTTTGTGAACCGATCTAACGTAACTTTCTGCGCAATATTTCCCTATCCTCTCACGGACCTCATCCGTTATATGGCGATTTTGTCTTCATCACAATCATTACAGCAGTCGGATTCTTGACTGCATACAAGTTATTTCTAATGCTATTTCGTATCTGTTATATCTGTTCCATCATAGTTTCATTTTCTTCTTATTAACCTTGATAAAATTCCTCTTCTATTTCTTTTCACCGCAGCTTCCATTCTAGAAAAGAAAGAAGAAGGAAAAGAAAAAAAATGGCCGAGCATTTTCGGGGGGAAAATCGGAAGGCTCGCACGTGCGATTTTTCTCATTGGCATCAGCATCGGCGCAGCCATCAATCAAAATCTTAATCCAACCGCAGCAGCCTCCGAATTTGCATATTAGGCCTATAATATCAGTACAGCTGCTGCCCCGGCCTACACCGAGCCGCTATACCGGCGTTTGCATAAACAAAATTGCCCCAGGATGAAATTTGCTTGATGTCCCGGGTGGAGGTAGAGCGGTGCCGTCCCGCTCTAACTGGGATGCTAAACTCTCTAACCGGTCTGCCTCGTTATCGTGCTGTTCTTGTAGTTAATGGTGTTGCTATACTAAAATTATGTAACTACTATCTAAAACAGCGAAAACTATATTAAGTTAAAAATATGTAACTACTATCAAAAACAACTAAGTTGGGTAAAAAACATGTCACTACTATCAAAGAGAATTAAACTTAACTAAAAATATGTAGCTACTATCAAAATCAACTAGTAAATTTAACTGGAAACTTGAAACTACAATAAAAAATATCTAAACTAAAATAAAAACATGGAACTACTGTCGAATATAAACAGGTTTAACTTTTGCTTATCGTTATAATGGAATTCTCATAGTTAATTTTTTTGCGATGGAAAGTATTCGCTTGACACTAGAATCAGTTTGGGTTCGCAGAGTAAAATTATCGTCAAAATAAAATTATGGTAAAGTAAAATTATGGCAAAGTAAAATTATGACAAAGTAAAATTATGGCAAGCAAAGTAAAAATTATGGCAGAGTAAAAATATGGCAAAGTAAAATTATCGTCAGAGAAGGCCATCTGCCAAACAAGAGGACAACATATTACGGCAATTCTCTTGGAGTATCACAGCAGCATTCCACATTTTTAGACTAAACAGAAGTATGAGAAATGAAGACCAAAAAACTGTTGTGTAACTAGGTTCGATTAATCATCAGCACATCAAGCGTTGTGCTGAGGCGAGTCCTTCCTTTAGGGCACAGCGGGGTGGCGGCGCCAGGGTCTACTATTCAAGGTTAAGTCTACTTCGCAGTACTCACCCACAAGGCAGAGTTTTCAAATCTACTATGTTATTGGCCGAGTCTTAGATAGCTGTGATCAAACTTAAAAGGATGATTCAAGTTTCTATAATGGGCTTTAAGACTCGAATTAAAGGTTTGTGAAAAATTTATATTGGTCAGACTGTCAGGAAAGACTGACTCAAGCGTGACTAAGCTAGTGCTGCCAATACATATATGTACGTATAGGCCGTTGTAGGCTGAGCAAGTAAATTTGCATGTGACGTTGAAGCATCCATCATAAGGCAAGCAATCCTTATATTCAAGAAAATATTTCCAGTTTAGGAGTTTCAGACGGAATTGAAAGTCTGTTTAGGGTAACGACTAGAGATGTAGTTACTGAGAAATGGTTCATAGTTCGTAGTATTTTCACCAAAGCATGGAGATGAAATGAAACCTTTTTCTTTCCAACCGAAGAAAATTCTAAGTGGCTTACATAAATTTTATTTAAGCAAACTTCACGAAATTAATCAAATACATTCGTAAGAGACTCTTCATTCGCAAATAAAAATCCTAAAAAATTAATTTTACCATTGGAAGCACTAAAGGTGGAATATAAAAGAAAAGCTCTGAACAAATTTTTCTTATCAAACTACGAAATTTCCTGCAATTTGACCCCCAGGTGTAGCCGTGAAAGAATTTTTTCCACTGTGACGTAATGATATGTTTGGGCGTCGACACTCCTATATAACTCGTGGTTAAGAAAGGATATCAAAAGGATATCAATATCGTATGATCTAAGCCAACTAATCCGAGTCAACAAAGAAGCAACAAGCGCGTAGCAAGCGTCTCTAACTTTAAAAAACAAAGTATATCCGAAATCAAATCAAACTTTGCTAGGACATAACCTATTGCAGAGATCGTGCACACATAGCCACTAATGGGTTTACATTGCGGTGGTTTGGTGTTGTACTATAAAACTTGTGTTGAGTCCAGTGAATGTAGCCGAGTCCAGCGAATGTTGTCGAGTCCAGCGAATGTTGTCGAGTCCAGCGAATGTTTTTTCCCGTGTAAATGTTGAGGGTTCCATTTAGTTCCTCCCTTGCGGGGCACGAGGACGTCTAGAAATGAAAATTTGTTCTCATATTCGTCTCTCATCGCGAAATTGATGTTAGGGTGAAAATTATTGAGAAAATCTAAGAAGAATCATGTGTGCTGTTTCACCTTAGACATAACAAAATTATCATCAAGGTGTCATCAATCACATTAGGCATCAAGTTGTCATTAAGTACATTAGGTATCAAGTTCTCATGAAGTACATTATGTATAATGAAATTATCACCGAGTACATTAGGTATGAAGTTGTCATCAAGTACATTAGGAATAATGAAGTTATCATCGAGTACATTAGGTGCCAAGTTGTCATTAAGTACATTAGGTATAATGAAATTATCATCAAGTATCGCTCGTAAAATATAGGCTTGCAAGATGCAGGACGGAATTCAAAAAATTCCCTTGCTAAATCACACCAAAAAAAGTGTTCGCTAACGTGGGCACTAGGGAGCGAGTCTCCTATAGATCGACCATCAGTTCGTCGGTGCAAAATTTTACTGAACAAAAATTAAATTTCAGATACTGAAACGTTCAAGGATTGGTCGACAATTTTCCTCTAAAGGCCATGATGGCGCCAAAGTTTCCCTTAGGGTCTAATTGGGGTACACCGAATTGGTGTGCTCTCAGACCCCGCACACTGGTGTGCCCCTCAGACCCCGCACACTGGTGTGCCCCTAGACGCACACTTGTCGACCATGTGTAATGTTGTAACACACAAGGTAGGCAATAAGGAAGACACCCATTTTGAAAAATAAAACAACTAATAATAAAAAAATCTGGTTCCTTAAAGAAAAGGTTCATTTAAAATGAAAGAGGAGATTCTAAAGCCTTTTAGCGTATCATTGCTACCTGCAATCAATTTACAATTTTCTAAAAGGGGATCCTTACCTATTGCCCTCCCTGTACATGTGACACTGCAGCCTGTAAGACATACATGTAAATTCTACGTGTTACTGCAACTTGCAAGACATACATATAAATTCTTAATGCCTGTGACCGACCAGCTTGGTAGGACCTAGCTTGCTTTGAGAAACTTTCTCGAATTCCCTTATAGCTTTAAGGAAAACCTCAATGTATAAATGAGAATTGTTTTATGATTAATTTTGATGTAACTTCTTTATGATATAATGTTCGAGTAGTGGAAGCCATTGAGATGTTGTATGAGAAGGTATTTGTTATAGCTTTGTGTGTACCATTTTAATCTGAAATTATTGTTCATTAAATAAGAAAGTTTCGCTAATATGATATCATGCACTGTGACTTTCGATCAGTTGACTCTATACCGACAGCATACTGATAAATGCAAAGTTACATAATGAACTGGATTTCAGTTATACAGCTAATGATGCTGTTTGGACTGTGTGCAGGCGTGTGTGCACAGATTTGGGATGAATAACAGTTTGAAAATTTAGCTACTGATGCTATGTAAATTAAGTGCGCGTATATGCAGAATTTAGAATAAACTACGTTTGATTCAAACAGTAGCTGGTACTGTATATAAACTATATATTAATGCATACGAGCTGGTGTTACATGATCTGTATGCCGATATATGAAGAATTCATTCACGCAAAACACGTGCTTTATATACTACGTACAAGATTTATTTAAAAACTCGTATGCCACACAAACCACGCATACGTATACCCATACATGCAAGCGGCTTGGGAAGAACAACGGTCTAAAACACTCCCAGCTACTGACGCTGTATGAATTCTACGCCTAAGTCTAAGTCGCATTGTAGGTGCGACGCGTTAGTTAGCAGGGAGATCAATACGGGTCGGCTCTGCCATGCATATGAATATGTTGTGCCAGGCACAACCCGCTCTACAATTGAGCTAGAGCGTCACAAAAACACGCGCATACGGCAAAAAAAAGGTCGTCCAGAAGTGCTAAGCCTTCACCTTCATTTGCGTACGGGCCTTACAGAGATCAGTACTCGGCACAAAAGTTCCTTCTGTTCTTGCGTTGTGAACAACGCGCGTTGTCAACCACCGCATGGAGAGCTGTCTTGCTGCAAGGGTGCGTTGAGGTGGAAGCTGGGATGGAGATGTTGCGTATCCTCTTTTCAATATGAGGTTTGTAAGTTTGCGTAAGAGATACGCGTTTTGAAATGGGGTGTGTTAGGGGTACGTTGGTGCGGCGTAGGTCGCGACTGTACGCTGCTGGGTCACAATAGGTAGAGCTCTTCAATAAGAGTCAGTGTGGGAAGACCCATTCAGGCGACCGCGTTTTTTTCACGAGGGTTAAAAAGATAAAAAACCGGGTCAAGCTGCTGGATAAAAAAGAGTGGTGTGGTCCACAGACGTTCGGTGGGTTCAGGCCCACTGTGAGCTGGAGTGGGTTAATTTTGGTCTTAGCGTATGCACACATAAATGTACATGCCATGAAATATTTGTTACCTATTTCAGAAATATTGGAAGCATGAAGAATTTCATTATTCAGGAAAAGCGGGTCTAGCACATTCAAGGCTCACACGGATACCTTATTGACCCATACCTAGCTGCTTTTTTATGCAACTTTCACGGAGAGATTTCGTTTTATTCTTGTATTTGTTTTGTGCCAATTCCACCAGCGCATACTGTACGCTACGTGCGTCCTGCAAATGATCGTAGGAAACTCGTACGTAAGCAGCAAGGAATATACGTGCATGAAACTGAGCTCGGGTGAGGAGGGAGGCACAGCTGGAGCATTTCTTGACTGGATTAGGGGACAGGATTCGGGGACATGATTTGGGGACAGGATTCGGGGACAGGATTCGGGGACAGGATTCGGGGACAAGATTTGGGGACAGGATTTGGGGACAGGATTTGTGGACAGGATTTGGGGACAGGATTTGGGGACAGGATTTGGGGACAGGATTTGTGGACATGATTTGGGGACAGGATTTGGGGACAGGGTTTGGTGAAAGGATTTGAGGACAGGATTTGTGGACATGATTTGGGGTCAGGAATTGAAGATAGGATTTGGTGGAAGGATTTGGGGATAGGATTTGAAGATAGGATTTGTTGATAGGACTTAGCTACCTCATATAATTTTGGCGTTTTAAATTTTTTTACTCGATAATTCGTTATTTCACTTTGAGCTCCGCCATTATCTCAAGGGAGCGCATGCGTACAATGGGCACCTACGCACCTCGAGCCACGTTGCAGTGGTGGCAGTGTTGCAGTGGTGGCAGTGTTGCAGTGGTGGCAGTGTTTCAGTGGTGGCAGTATTGCAGTGGTAGCACAGTAGGTAGAGTTCGGTCAAGAGCTGTATATAATTCGTCCGATATATCGGAACCAATGGGCGTTTCGAACCTGAAACACCTCACCAGTCAAAAGAAGACAGACCACCATTCGCTGGTGAGAGAATTAACGACAAAAGTTGCACGCTTCTGCCATTTCCGATTAAAGGGAGTATTAATCGTTAGCTCACATTTTTAGATATATAATATTAGGCATTACTGCACATCATCGGGTGACTAACGCATCTTTACTGAATATCTTTAGGTAGTTAATTTTGTACATACATGAATATCTTCAGGAATTTAAAATTAGGCAGTAAATCTCATCAGTAGATATTTCCACAATAGGACAGTGCAAAGAGTGCACACCTGAGTCTGCACTGTGTGTGTGGTCAACGCCCTTCTCGTGTTGATTTTGTTGCACTCGGTCGCTATGTGATCAGTCGTAGCGAAGAGTGGCCAATTTATTAGGCCACTCTATTATTAGTGCCCAGTAATAAATGACACTTTGAGTTTGATAAATTTTTTCACTTTCATTGCGTGTGTACGTAGAATCAATAGGATATGTGTAAAAATATATATACACATATATATACTGGGTTCGAGGGCTATTTGAGGATATTTTTAGTGTGTTAAATGAATTATTACATTTTGGCAAAAAAATGAGTATATTTAAATCAAATTCGTGCAGATATCTTTGATGGAACTTCTTTATCAAATTATTCAAGAAGCCACCTTTGGCTTCAGTGCCTGCTTCTATGTAGGTCTGAAACCGTTAACAAGGTGAAATTAAGTGGTACTTATTCATTTCGGACATCCCTTGAACAATGACGGTCTTCAGTGCAGCTAGTACACTATGACGATGTCACTTGATTTCCCTTTCAGCCACGCTCCACATGTAATAGTGAATAGGATTTAGATCAGGTGAGTTTGGGGGCCACAAATTGGGGATTACATGATCGTAAAAATTCTCCGATAACCAATCTTGGGTTACTATGACCTTTGTGAGAAGGTGTCGAGTCTTGACGAAAGACCTATGGCTTTCCATTAGGTACTTGATCTATCCAGTACTTAACAGCCGTTTTCAGAGCATCAATGTATCCATTAACCCTAACAGCCCTCGCATCCTATATGTTAGAATAAATACATACAAGTGCAGTTATCCCAACTAGGGTCATTCGTCCCAAATGAAAACGAACACTAACCTTTATTTATTCCGTTTATTTTTGCATGAGGAGACACGGAAAAAAATGGTAATTTCGACCAAACGCCCTTCATGTTCCCCTTGAGCTCCCCTCACTTGACCCTCACCCCCTCTCCCCGTCCCTCACCCCACCCCTCGTTCGGCGATGTGCTCGGCCGTCGGACCCTCGCCAATTGTACACTGCAATATCGATTATTTCTGCCAAAATGTCGCCCTCGTCGCCATCTTGGATTCTTCTCGAACCTTCTGTGGCTCTCCTTTCTTGGACATAGAGCGTTGTAGCGTGCGCTTGTGTGTTGGTTTCTGTGCTGGTTTGCTTGTTTTCTTGTTGCCACTTCAATGCCAGATTATTTTCTTACATTCATACCTCAACTGTTGAATACTTTCTTCCACTTGGACTTTTGAATATTTTCTTCCACTACCACTTGAACTTGTGAATATGTTCTTCCATTTCGGCTTTTGAATATTTCCTTCCACTACCACTTGAACTTTTGAATATTTTCTTCCATTTCCATTTCAACTTTTGTATTTTCATCCATTTCCATTTCAACTTTTGAATATTTTCATCCATTNCCCAGCGGTGGGGGGGGGGGGAGCTGGACAAGGTGTCGGTCCCATAATGTTCCTTTGTTATACATTTTTGTT
The DNA here is from genome assembly GCA_014899125.1 of Orchestia grillus. Lineage (NCBI taxonomy): Eukaryota > Metazoa > Arthropoda > Malacostraca > Amphipoda > Talitridae > Orchestia > Orchestia grillus. The sequence continues at coordinate 3,465 of VOMN01135660.1, read as the reverse complement.
TCTTTGTTATACATTTTTATTTCTGTATTATACATTTTTGTTTCTTTGTTATACATTTTTTCGATTCGCTTGTGAACAAACAGACTGTACGTGATATGCGTAAATATGAACATTTGTACACACGATTGCATGTACTTTTGTGTTTATTTACACTTGGAAAATAATTGGAAGCGATATTTATTAATATAACTTATCAGTGAAGTTAACGTACACAAATACTAAACTCAGACGCGTTTGATATTTTGATATTGAAATTTGATATTGGATTTGATAAGTGGCACACAAGTTTCGAGTAAGTAGCTCTAGGCACGAGTACCACAGCCGCACTAATGGCTGAATGGAAGCGGACTCTTGGGTACAGTTATGAGTTATGCATTGACGTACGTTTATACCTATCGTTTCAATTAGGTTTAATTGCAGGTATGTCCTCGTTGTCAGTTATGTGTAATAAAAAGTCGTCATCAGGGTAAATTCAGGCATTCTACGCGTAGAGATTCAGGCACGTACACATCATACGCACATATGGACACACACTCGTAAGTTGGTATAAAGTGCACGGTCATTCGATATGAAAACGCGCTCTATGTTTCATCATTCGTGTATGTCGTGCTGCAGTTGTTAAAATATTCACTTTCATGCCTCGCATAACGTATCATAGTCTATGTATTACATTTTCAGTGCGAAATAGATACTGTGCAACTCGCCGCGCACCTTCCAGAGCGAAGTATGATTTGTTGAGTTTGGGTGTGACTTCAGTGAAGTGTTCATTATTTTTATTGGTTCATTTCAGCGGGAAATAATGCTCTCGATGACCTCCAAGTTCTCGCGTGATTCCTTTAATTATTTTTTTTAAAACGCCACTGCCTCGTTAACAAATTAAATAACTGAATATTTTCATTTGTTTGATTATGTTATAATTAAACCTTTATTTTGCATGGTCTAAGATATGCTACCTGCATGTGTCCCACAAACAATTTAAAAATGACATCTATAACTATAGCATTAAATCATTCGAAATGCGTTCTCTGAACTAGATTATTCAGATAATTAAGATTTTGCTTGTTCATTCATGGCATACAATGTGAATTTTACAAGAAAAATCCGACTCCAGCCTTTCTAAAATTAGCTTGACCAGGACATCTATCCGAGCTGTTTGTATTAAGTACATTGTGCGAATTAGGGTCAAACTTCTACATTATCGCTCTTTTTCTTATTTTCTGTTGAATTTTACCACCTGAACGCATAATATTTTCGCCAATAACTTAACATGTGCATACACGTATGTGTCGGAACCCATTACTTATGTATATGCACTTCAACTCAGCTCGCTTCGTTTCACATTCCTCTCCATTCCCTTCCTCGATTTTATTTTATCTTACTTACATTTCTGCCTCTTTAGTGCTCCTTTTTATATTATTTGCCTTCTCTCACGTCCTTTACCCTCCGTATACACACGTCGCTCGCTTCCACGTTGCCATCTAAGCTCCCCTCGGAGTCGATGGATCTTCCCTCGCTGGCTCGAGGGACATACAGGCAAGGGTCATGGGCAGGAGAAGGGAGAGAAGAATAAAAAGATTAATAAGCGTCGCTGAAGATAGGTAATGTATAACAGAAACTAAAGGAGACTCGCTGTAAGTCCTGGTCAAATTAGTAATTAACTCTGCGGACTTTGAAACACATATTTCATTACTAATTTTTGATAAACTCTACGGACTTTGAAAAGCGCATTTCATTACTGGCCCATTCGAAATTTGAAATACTTGCGTAGTTTTTCGCGGTTTTGAATCGGATCTCAATTTCATGACGATGCCGTAAGAAAAAAGCGCTGCAAGAAGGAACAAAAATTAGACTCATTTGCTTTGGTGACTGCATGGTTTGCTCATTATTTGAAGCATTCGTCTAGATTTTCATTCATATTTCGAAGACGTTCAGGCAACTAGAAAACGGTGCGTGTAAGCCCCATTGTGTAAAATTTTCCAAAGAAATGGGGTACATCAGACAAAAATAAATATCAAAATAAAACACTTTTCTTTCCTGATTGGAACCCTGAAAAATTCCCCTATGAATTTATATTTCAAAATTTAAAGCATACTTGCACCAACAATTTGGTCGGTGATCTATTTGATCATTGATGTTGAGTGTCGCTGAGAAGGATCTGATAATCATCACCCATGTTATTATTGGCAGTGTTTGTCCCCTGCTGATGTGAATTGTGGCAGTGAATTAGTGGGATTATGCAACTTACATATCATGATTCGACAACCTTGTGCGACAAAGTTTCTCTTACATAAGTCTTGGACAAAGTCTCACGTACATGTACGTCTTGTTGAATTTGTGCGAGTGCATGTTTGGGTCCGACGTGTAACAGTTAGGGTGTAGCGTGCGAGGCCAACGTGTAACAGTTAGGGCGTAGCGTGTAATTTCAACGTGTAACAGTTAGGGTGTAGCGTGTGAGTCCAACGTGTAACAGTTAGGGCGTAGCGTGTGAGTCCAACGTGTAACAGTTAGGGTGTAGCGTGTGATGCCAACGTGTAACAGTTAGGGCGTAGCGTGTGATGCCAACGTGTAACAGCTCTCTTTAGTGTTTAGTGAAGGAATAATTCAGAGGTGTTGAGAGGCGCCGACGACGGTCTGTGGTGTACACAGGGAGGACGACTTCTGTATGTCAGCTCTGTGTGCTCTGTGTAAATAGAGCGTTGGCGTGTGTGCCTACACACCTGTGTGCTCTGTGTACTTGGATGTATATGTGGTTCCTGTACACAGCGCTTCGAAGTGTGTACCTATACATCTGTGTGGTTTCTGTATACGTGTGTAGCATGACTGTATGGGTGTGTGTACATGTATGAAGGCATTCATAGATGACACTTTTATTCGTGTATTTGTCCTTTTTTATAGATACGAATTTTATATCATGTATTTGTACAGAATACATGTATATATATTGATGTACATTGATAATATATTTTGCTATATATACATTTTACTATATACCTTTCCTGGTATGTACTTCACTATCATATACATGCTGCTATGAGTGTTATAAACTAATTTGTACAATTAACGATCGAGTTGGTCTATAAAAGTAATGTACACTAAAATCAAAAATATTGAATGTCTCACAGGACTAGGAAATGAAATTCATGTAGGAAGTGAAATTCACGAAATTTGTTAAATTCATGGATATTAAAAAAAAATAATGATACGGAGGTTAGAATGAATGTATCAGTAGATGTTAATGCTAATGTTGAAATGGCTGTTAAGATGGTTGACGTAGAAGTACTGTAGATATTGAAGCACTAAAATAAGTGTTAGAATTGATGTAGCGGTAGATATTGTAGTTGATTCCAAGTGCAATCTACCAGCAGTGGAGTGTTGAGGGGAAGAGGGGGAAAGCTTAGGCCTATGCTGGACTGTGGACTCTGGGGAAAGCAGAGAGGGGAGGGAGAGGGGAGTGAGAGGGGAGGG
>VOMN01135650.1:0-46959 GCA_014899125.1 Orchestia grillus | reverse complement strand
ATCGTACCTAACTAATCGTAAACAATAAGTTATAATCGGTGGTGCTCAATCAAAACTCATGTATATAAGTCATGGAGTTCCCTAAGGGTCTGTTTTGGGACTTATCTTGTTTCTGTTATTCATTAATGGTATCGTTGATGCCACCTTAATTTACAAATTTATACTTTTTGCTGATGATAGCACTCCCTTTGCAGCTCTTCCTAATGAAAACCATGTTACAGATATTACAATAGTAAATTGAATGAATGAAGAGTACCAAAAGGTTTCAATGTGGCTTAACGCAAACAAAATATGCAGTAATATAGATAAACTAAGAAAAAGCTATTTTTATATAAACGGAATACAAGTCTCCAACGCATCAAACCCAGTGATGGCCAGATTGAAGAAACTGTTTTTAGTCCGAGCTGTCAAGGCCACTGAAGATGGGGCACAAATTTGTACTGATTTAATTGCCCTGAAGATGGCTGTCAAACCTCTTACATCGGGTATACGACGAACGCCCATAAAGCAGTGTAAACAACACAGGTACAACTCTAGCCGTATAAAAGCTCACTTCTCATACCAACACCATACGAATGCTCCTCCAGCAAATACTTTCATCAATAATTTCTCCATCATATTCAGCCATCACAACATAATAGACCCCAAAATAGCTGAAGCATTAAGCATTAGGGAGAAAACCCTTGCGTAAACGTAAAATATGACAGGTTTCAGTATTCTAAAACTTCACGAAGCTAAACATTCCTAACCACCACCCAAAAAACAGCGTCACAAGCGGATAGCCTCCATCTTGATCGGTATCTATGATAACGTTAAACTGAACAACAATAGCAACTTTCATTTTTGATATACTTGAAAAGTTTTAAAGACCTGATGATGGCCTATGTTTTGGACCGATACGTTGTCAAAAATTTCAATGGAGTAATATTCGCTACTTCAAAGTTTTACTCTCGGATAGTTTTAAAAAGTTGACCAACAACTGTCTTAGTATCTTTAGGGAGGCGGTAAAATATTTTAAACTGAACTATAAGTGGATTCGAAAGACCGTCCCTCGGGCTACTCCTTGCGTCAATTTTAAAAAGGTTACCGAAACCAGACGCGATCGCTCATACAACTACGCCAAAGCGTAAGTAAGGACAACGATACACGCTATTTAATCTAATGTTCACAGTTTCAAAAGGAGGTTAAAAGAGGCAATGCAACCAAAGGAGCGAGACCAAGGAGTATCCAAAGTGAAGGAAAACCTCTATGAGCGTTGTACAGTGAAGCCAATTTACAGAGTTTGACTTCGGATTTTTGCCTACCTCGTTGAGTTGTCAGTATCAACCTTCTTAAAGTTAGGTAAAATACTGTGGAGAAGGGCCCCATAGAGCAGCGAGTCTCGCTAAAGTATTGTCATGCCAAAAAAATGCAAGTGCATATTTTTTAACGAACATTACAGTAAGTTGTTCAAAAATGCTTCGGGACTTCTTTCAGGCCGCCGAAACTTTTGGAGAGAAGTTCATGAGCTGAACGCTGAGTTCTGTGCCGCATAAACATGTAAAAGAAGAGCGTGGAAATGTTGCAAGCGAGCATAATGCTGCACGACGCACGAACCTAACATGGCAACACATCTGGACAGCAGCTAAAGCCGTCGCTTGAGAATTTTCCTTCATGCAGACTGACGCTACTAGCCAAATTTTGCTCCCTTTTTCTCTCGTATAGAATTGAGTTCTACTCGGAAGGAAAATTAGTCAAGAAAAATACGAATTTGAGGAGAAGCAACGAGTAATTGTTTGCCTAGTTAGGAATTTTAAAATAGATTTCGTTACATTAAAACATGCTTCTCTTCTTCTTCTCCGAGGATCCGGAGGAATTTTGAATTAAAACATGCGACCGAGCGTGTAAAGCACCAGGGGACCGTGTTGAAGAACGTTGAATACGATATCTATGTCCATGATTTATTTTCACAAGTCCAGGGCCTGACATTGCAGATTACATTTTCGTCACACTCATGAAACTCCACATAAGCTTTTCTTTTCCTCATGATCATGAGCGTGACTAGGAGCTAAAAATACCGTATTGCGTACCTGGAAGAATTACTGTCTATAAGAACCAGACAGTAATTTTATTGATGGGTTTCCAATGTAGCTGCGAAGCTGTTAGGCGAAACTTCAATTAAGAATCAGGATATATATATCCTTGTTATTCATTTATTTGTAAAGGCTATTAGCGTCTTCTGAAAATTTTCAAGTTGATTTTGATGACTCGTCTCAAAATGTTCATTCTGGCTTAAACGAACAAGCTCAACACCTTATTCGTTGAAATTGACCCTCACTAAAATTAGGCCAATAAATTAGCAGTGGATAATCCCTAAGCGTTTATCAAATGCGATGCATAATTTCGTTCTCAGCACTCACCAACGTCGTTGCCACAGCAATAGCGACCATTCAACCAAGTAATTTAGGAGGTAGTACATGAACTCCATAACTTCATCAAAGACGGCGCTTGCTAGTCCTCAAAATGCCTGCGTCGTTGCAGTTTTGAGACGGCGGGAGGAGGCGTTCTATTGTAATCACTGGTATGAATTCCTCCCCCGCGATGTTCTTCAGGGCACTTTGCTCATTATCTAAAGAAGTTAGCCGCGCAGCGTTTCCCAGTGAACGAAAGTTGCGTCATTATTGGGAAACTTGATGCACTTTTCTCAGCGTCAATTCCCGATCCTTTCTGGTCGGTATCGGTAAACACGTTCAGAGAAGAGGAAATATTTAATAGCCTGAGGTAATGGAAACCTCAAAGTGTCTTCAACTTCATATTCAGGGGATTTTTTAATCCGTATCATCTCGGAATAATCTGAATGCTCTCTGAATAGCTGGAATAACTTCTGGACGACTCGTTTTACAAGGTACTCAAATAAATTTCGAAATGTATTCGTTTTTATTTTGGCAAAAACAGATACTAAAATTCGTATATCGTATAGTTTCGAAGATCGTAGTGTACGTCCAGGAATCATTACGAAGAAAACTTTATGTCGTAGTCATCGGAACTTTTTCAAGTTGACCGAATTTTCGGTCGGTTTCACAGAGCCCGTTTTCAAAGCGTACGAATTTGAAATTGAACGACTTAAAGCTGTGATTTGCGTATTTATGATACAGGAAATTTGGTTTTACACGGTACACTATTCATTTAATCAAAGTTATGGGCATCGTAGTTAGCAGAGTGGCAGGATAACCGGTTCGCAGACGTCCGGGATGGCGACGGCACGATTGTAGGCGGTACTTTTTGAAAATGTGTGGGTTCGAGAAATTTTCTTTCGTTCACTATAATACATTTCGCTAAAATTTCCATTTGATCTCAATTAAAGCGGTGCCTCGTTTTTCATACGTGTAAGTTAATTAATGAGTTGCGTTGATTTTAGGTTGCGTAATTTTTATGTTGATGTAATAAAATACAATTAGGTAAACGAAATAAAAGTTCTCGAAGCCAGTTACACATTGTCAAAAAGCACCGCCTACAATCATGCCGTCGCCATCCCGGACGTCTACCAACCGGTTATACTGCCACTCCGCCAATTATGTTGCCCATAACTCGGATTAAATTTATAATGTACAGTGTGAAATTAAATTTCCTGTATCCTAAATACGCTAATCGCAGCCTTTAATCGTCTGGTTTCAAAATTGTACGCCGTGAAATCGAACTCTGTGAAAGCACTCGAAAGCTCGGCCAACTTTATAAAGTTTGGAAGATTTCGATAGAAAGTTTTCATCATAGAAATATTACATAGAGGCTCCAAATTTATTAAGTCTGTTAACACCCATAAAAAAGTTAACTGAGTTTAACTACAGTATCTACTATACCTCTTGTAATCCTAACTTGTTTGATACTTAGCAATAAAAAGAAATTAATATACTAATTTCTGAACGCAAACTGTGACCTAAATTCGGAAGCTAAATTCAATTCAGTTGTTTGTTGGTTTTATTGTATAATAAAACCCTTTGTTCATTCATCCATTTTTATGTATTGCATAATCATTCAAATAACAACCTTCATTATTCAGTTTACACAATATTTTCCATGTGTCTCTGTCCCGTGCCATGTTTATTCAGTGGCGCGTAGTCTATGTCTTTGAGTGTTCATCCTGTGGTATGTTCACGGTTGAATTCCGTAAAGTTTTCCTCGGAGTTCTTCGTGCTTGCCACTGCGTCTTTCCATCGAGTTGGTTTTAGTCTAAGTGGTGGTTTTCTGGCTCGTGATATCGACTCGGCCAGTCTTGTCTCCTCTACCACCTGCTCGTGCTACGTTTCCTGCTCACACCAGTTGTTTTTTTGTTACCCCCTTTATTGGTCTCCTACTGCTGATGCTTTTCACATGTCTGCACTTTGAAGTCCCTCTCCAGGGCGCAGTGAGTTGTCAGTACCGCTCTTTCGGTGGTCTGTGCGATTGCCATTGTTTTAGTTCAATAGCAGGAAGCAGGAAGGAGAGTGGTGTCAAATCGCCGAGATCTTATTCTTCTGTGGCTCGTCTGCAACTTCGCCGTTTCCTTCATGCGACCAAGGGCTGCCGATACACGAGGTCGTATGCTCCTCTCCCTATTTCTTCTTTCAGATCTCCTTCCATAGTCATGTTCCTCCCCTCGTGGGCAAAGGGTTGTACTGGTTTGATTTGCTTTTCGTTCAGCTTATCCACCCTATCGGAACAGGCCCCAGTGTTAGCCATGAACTGTCTCCGTCATGTTTCTCTCGTCTTATGTTCCGACTCACTTCGGTCAGCTCTTTCACCATTTTTTCGGCACTATTCGTTGATTTTACACATAGAACGATGCCATCCGCAAATATCAGGTCTTTGAGATCCCTACTGTTGATTAATATCCCGTGGGACATCTAGTTTATGTCTCTTTGGAAATTGGAATGCCGTGGTCAAGAGCTTTGTTGGGATGGTGTCTCCTTGTCATAGACCTTTGTTCAAAAAGATTCCCAGCTCTTTATCGAACAATTTCAGCTCCAGTACAGGAATCTGGCACTAGCGATCCATGTTTCATCGATTCTGATGCACTGCGTTCATTACGGCACGGTGCTCTACTGAAACGAAGGCCTTCTCATAGTCGGCAAATTCAAATACGATTTGTACGTTGCATCGGTGTGTCCTTTCGATTAGCTGTGATACAGTATGTGGTCACTGACGGAGAATTACTTTCGGTATCAAGCTTGTTTTATAGGCTGGTACTCATCCAACTCGTGTTCCAACCTTTTTAGGATGATCTTCGAGTATAATTTGTAGAACTTCGGGGGGAAATTAGACTATAGTTCGACATATTTTCTCTAGCTACTTTCCTGTGCGGTTGAACTGCTTTCGCTATTCTTCAATTACTGGATATTTGTTTTACTTGCAGATGATGGACTCATAGCTCGTTGTTTGTTTCTAGATACACGTGCGTTAGAAAAGTGATGGTTCAAATTTTGACAGTAGACATAAACCCCCCAAAAAATAACTTTTTCACGAAGAAGGAAGATCCAAACGCTTATAATTTTCTAGATATCGAATTTAAAGTTGAGTACGGTCTATCTTACTCAGATGGGGGCCGTCCTGAGAACGGCAGATGATGGTAGCTCATTTGATAGCATGAATTTTTCTATTACAGAATTAGAATTAAAATAAGTGTTCGAAATGTCATCCGCTACGTCAATGCAGGTTTAGTACGAGCTCAGGAGCGGTTCCCAAACGCGATATAAAACTCGTGGATCATTTGCAATAAGTCCTGCAGCGTCAACTATCCTGCCAACCAAAATCCATTTTTGTCTCCAGTGGCTTTGACGAATTGAGTTCTTCATGTAGTGCCAGAGGTAGAAGTCCAAAGATGTCAGATCTGGAAGCCTTGCCCGCCAGGCATGGTACTGAGTTCATTCCCAAAGAGTTCATTCCCTCTGTTGGGAACAATATGATTAAGATTTTGTCTCACGTTCCTTGAGCGATGTGCAAGAACTACAAACTTTACGTTTCGATATCTCAAAAACGATGACGTCTTGCATTTTTACTTTCATGAAAAAGGTATTATTCTATATTTTATATTTACTGTCAAAGTTTGTACTATTAGTTTTCGAACACCCTGTACATGTGCACATAAATATTTATGCATATAAATATATAGTTACCTATTAAGAAAGTAACGGTACCGTTTACTCTAAAAGAAAGATCGCATTGAAAATTTATTTTCAGTTGCTGATGAAGAATTGATATAGCTTCTACAACAGCAAAGCTGGTAAAGTCTTTGGGTGACATTGTACTCTGCTGCTGTTGCAATGAGCTGCACCGTTACGTCCACTCTGCTTTTACACACCGAGTTTTAAAAGCTTGTACCTCCAATTTGGGTTACCAAAACGAATTAAAACCTCGTCGTCAAATGCTCGGTAATAGCGGATATTGTATCAGCTTTATAAAGTCGAGACTGAGCCACAACTGTGAATGACAGGAAAATCCTAGGACAAATTAACTTCGTGCTGTGGGAATCAAATGAACCCTTCTTTCTGCAATCGTGAATGCGTGCTTACAGGCAGCATCAGTCGCAAAGCAGCGAACACAAGCAGGACGGATGGACTTCACCTCATGATTTACCTTAAGAAGTTGAAAACCGGGGACTTGGTCATGAAAAACAACTTGAATGAACCACCTTTAAATCGTTTTCAGCTGCCCATTATAACGTAATCTTTTAAAAGTCAGAATAATGGTTGTAAATTTTTTCCTAATGCTCAGTACATTTGTTCATTGAGGACGACCCAAAGCAGATGATCGACCTACCATCTTGGCTCTGGAGCGCCTAAAATGCACTCGAACCAAGAACATAACACTAACCTGACGGGATGCCAGAAGAAAATTTAATTTTTCTTAAAAAGTTTCAAAGCCCTCACCACAGTTGCTATTGTACGTAGAAGCTATATCAGTTCATCATCAGCAACCGAATATCAATCTTTAATGTGCTTGTTTTGACCGAATTCTATGCTCATTTAGTTCTGAAGTATTATTTTAGTTTTTGTTCGCATAGAATATTCACTTGCAAAATATATATATGTGTATATACTAATATCATATACCAATGTACAAGGTTTATATAATACTAGTATACGTCAGTAGTCGAAAATGACGAGCGTATTACATTTATTATTTAATGAAAAGGTATATTTCCAGTGAGGTTATGATGGGTCACAAATGTTCGCTGACATGCCCTCTGAAATCAGCTATTCATTACACAGTTATGTGAACCAATATATAATTATGCCGTATTCTATCGAATAAAACAATAAATATCATTGATATTTTATTCATTTACGTACGGTAGTCGGTATCCTAGCAGGAAATGCCGAAAATCAAGGCGGCTATAAGAGATGAAAATCAATTTTGTCCTAAATAACTCCTTCAGTCTTACTTTAATGTGAACATAGATTGAAATTACACTTACTCGTACAGTGATATATTCTCCTCTGAAACACTAATGAGGAGGATTGAGAAATAATTCAAACAACCAATAAACTGTATTTCTTTATATATTTGGATTCATTTACAAACGTGGGACCATTTATTTTGCGCACTGAAGGTATTTGACTAGAAAATATTCACTGGTTCAGATTCTCAGGTATGTATTCCTAATCAGCTGGACTATGTCAGAGAAAGAAGTCCGGAACAATGAGAATGAAAATGAAATGATTTCGCCAGATTTTCCGTCAATTTTAACTGCAAGAGGATTCTAGAAAGAAAAATAGTTTTTATGCTGTCTATATGTCAGCAAAACATAATTAAATTGTTTCAATTTTAGAGCCAACGGTAAAAATGAAAATAATTGATTAGTATACTCATTATCAACATGTATAATTATTAAACAAAGATATAATTCGAATAATTTCGGACTCAAGAACGATTAGCCAAGCAAGGGTGCTTCAAATTGTGTCTAACGTAAGCTCATAGGACAAAAAATTCGCCACCTGCAGCTAATATGGTGAAGGACGGGCTTGTACGAACACAAATAACGGAGACATTTCTACTAGGCATGAAGTCTACAAGTGCCCTTATGTACATATGGTTAATTTTGAGCCACTCTTACATCAACTGATCTCGTAGAGCTGTCACAGTACGTGGGCGATCTTCTCGACGTCTAACTTGTCGCTTTAGGTGGCCCGCACAAATTTTCAATTGGGTTCATATCTGGAGACTTAACTGGCCAATCTAAACACCTGACACATCCTGTATGACTGTCATGCCAATTAATGACAGTTCTACCACCACGCACCCTGCAGTGAATTCCTCGAAAGGAATTCGAAAAATAATTCACTGAACCTTGAAACACAAAATGTCACTATTTTTTTTGCCCAGTTAGCTTACATATCTCTGCATCTAACATTTAACATTTCTAACATTCGCCCACGTCTCTCTCATTTTTGAAATTTCATTCCCTTGTGCATAACTCAAAAGCTGGGAAAAAATGAAACTATGAAACAGGAGCAGAAGTTCCTCAAATCAACCTTCAAAATGTGACGTAGGAGTTTTATGTATCAAGAAACATACTTCCCTTTATGCAAACTTTTATCCACATTTTTTTGGACGGTTGGGGTACAGAAGTATAACATACGAGTTTACCTTAAAGTTATCGGAAGCATTTAAAATGTTTGGTGTTTTTTTTATGTATCAAATGTTTTCAAATTGCTAGAGAACTCTGATGTCCGACTGAAACGAATTTTATACTCGACTGCAGCAAAAAAATTAATTTTATAACAACGTTCTTAAATATTTTAGGTCCAGTCTATGAAAGTAAACAAAACATGGTTCTTCATCAAGGTTTGGAACGTGAAATGAAGTTTTCATTGGTGCAGAAGAGCTAGAAACAGTTCCGACTATGGAATGCTTCACCAGCGATCAATCAAAAGCATTGTGATGTACACTAGGGGCTTCATCAATGAGAATATCTTCAGCCGGTAAGTCGTGGCTGCAGATAACTTAATTCTAAGCATGGAGTATGCGTCAGAGACTGCCGTAAAAAAGGTGTAAACGACATATTGAGACCATTTTAAATATTGACTTTCTCATTTTTCGGATAGCATCGACGACAATACATAGTATCTGTCAGACTTGATCTCAAAATGAAGTCCTATCGGAAAATAAGTTTAAATATCTAACGACGAATTCGAAGGCCATTAGGAAGGAAAGAATCTCATTATCATTAAATGATTTGAAGGGACGAGAGGAGTTGTTCTCCTCTTCGTGGATGAGAGGTAACTCAGTGTTGATGAGGTTGAAAATTGCAGAAATTCAAGGCAAATTGCTTTGGACCCATCAAAATTTCCTCCCGGCATCGAGGGTAAATTTATGGCCTCTGTCATGGTGATTGCAAGCGTTGCAACCGCTGATAAAATCATGCCTCCTAATTTTATCCAAGAAAGACTCAAAATCAGCACTGCTGAGGAGACAAAGATTCTGGAGATTGTCATGTTACAATGACATCAGAAAAACTACGATCCAAAGCAAGTGATGTTCGTTGAAGCCTCAGAGCTCCCTCATGGGGCTATAACTGTACGAACCTCCTCAACGAAAAATTTTCAGTGTTTGCACTATACGTTGTAAAGATTTTTGGCGATGTATCTCCCCGAATTCGAATGCTTGCAATCATTGGCTGGGAGTCTAAGTTGAAAAAGTGGCTAATGCCCAACCTCACGACGCTGTTCAGTCCAAAAAGGAGGCCTCCACTTTGGGATTTCGATCACTAAAGCGGGACCGCGCAGTCGCCATTCCAGACAGCATATCCAACAGGTCATTCAACCGTGAACACTGACAAATAGAATGAATTAATAGCAAATCTATAAATTCTTCAATTTCACTCGGAGCATTTTTGTATTCTATTTTGTTTTTCAAAATACATAAGGTTTTGATCTGTTGTTCTGACGTTCCAATTTCCCGTCTATACCCTGTACATCCTAAAATGTAAGGAAACAAAAGTTAGTACAAAATAATTTTCCGAAATTGTGAATAAATGAGTCCAGAGAGGTACAAGTGAGTCACAATTTGGAAATTCTGCGCACTAACTCTGAGACCAGTTTTCAAAGCCGTGGCAAATTTGTCAGCAGGCATAAAAGTGAAGTGACCAAAAACTCTATACAGCCAGCACCTCAGCTTTTAATTCAGACTACGAGAGATTAAATGTTGACTCGCATTCAGGCGGAACTATGAAAATGGATTTTCAAGGCTTCTATTCACAAAAATGCATGGCTTGCTGTTAGATTTTAGGACTTCAAAAACCTTTTGTGATAGTCTTTCCAGCTTGTCTAACATTCATTTCCAACGTTCTCTAAAATACTGAATCACTTCAAACTTTCAACAGAAAGTAGAAATTTTACTTATTATATTCGTAGAGAATTACGCTTGTCTTACCTATTTTTATTTATCTCACCTATTTACCATACCTCAGATACATACGAACTGTACTTCGTTCACGGTTCTAGAATAGCGCTCGAGTCTAGAGGTAATGTTTCATCAACAGTTTTCGGCACGATCCTTCATGGATTTTTGCACCCGAATGAACTGCAGAATTTATTCGTCCGACGCAAGCTCTCCAGTTTTCGCTGTCTGCGAGCAGAGTTGCACTATTCTTTCGTTCGGAACGGAAGCTCGGAGTTTGTTCATTGCAGGCCCGAGGCTGTGTTCATTTAAGGCCCAGGGAGCAGAGGCTGCCGGGAGAGCTCCGCAGCTTTTACTGGGATTGCCTAGCTATTAACGTAGAAAAATGAGCAGCGCTGTCGGAGTGGAACACGTTTCGACTGTGTTTTGTTTGGCGACAGCAACACTCACGTCGTTGCATTATAAAGCATCCTGTGTGCTCTTGGTACCCTGCTTTCATTACCGTTACCAGTAAAATATTTTGAAAGAGCGTCTAGTGATAAATCTACGCAGCAGAATTTCTAAAACAACTCACAGCTGCAGGCCTGCAAAGTGGTGGGCTGTTGAGCTAATGCCGAGGAACGAGTCACTTTTGAAGCACTGAATATCGAAATTCTAAGTAAGATGGAATAAAAAGTATCGCAATACACTCAAATTAACATTACGAGTGATTCGTTGTGCAAGATAAACGTAAGTTGGACAAACATATTTACGGGGAAAACTTATCATTTCGGATACACAGCGCGAGATCTTACATTGCACTCTACATACGCCGTTTTCTGTATCAATCACTTATCATGACAAGTAATACATTTTTAACTTTAAATTCTTCTTCGTTTCGTTTAGCAGAGCGTGATCGCCTCGAGCGCAGTTCGCATAGCACAAGTGCCGCCCGTTTTGCCGTCGTGAGAAAAACCTCGTGCAAATCAATGAACATTGTAAATGATGCTTAACGATTGGGTAAATTTGCCTCAGACAACTCGTTGGCTGGCGTCGGTGTAACAGTTCAGCCATGCTTCTATTGCAGCATCAGACAGGAACCAAGAATTATCACGACCAATAGTCAAGAACTATCTTCAGGAGCTCTTCGTGTATTTTTCGCACGCAAAGTTGGGAGAAATCAACTTTGAAAATCGTTGAAAAGCTTGAAAACATTCTTTCTAAGCATATTATTGAAAATATACATTCATACTAAATTGTATTTATGCTTCAGCAATTATTGAAGCTTAAAAAAAATTTGCACTGCCAGAGAATAGATTTTAATTTATCATGTCATTTTATAAATCATCGTAGAAAATTACATCCATATAATTAAGAATAAATAATAATTGTCATCTGCTATTGCGATAGTAATTTGCAGTGCATCTGTGATAAATGTACGGCCGATACTTTTACACGTTTCTAGTTCCATAAAATGAACCTTCGAGCGGTCTGAGGTCAACAGTTCACAACTGACAATTCAAAGGTTGGAAGCCCAGCCTGTTCCGTTTGTTTAGATTAGAGGAAATTATCAGATGGGACCGTCGGCGAATTTCCCCACTGCGTTCGGTCTACAGGGAGAGCCGGCGAGCCAACCGTGTACGACTCACGTGTGCTTTCTGGCAGAGGTCGATATTTCCGTTTAAAGTCGTCATGTTTTGAAAATGAAGTCATTTATTGAAATCTGTTTGGTGCTAATTTCCGCGTAGGGGCTCTATTTTTTTTTAAAGAGAGTAAGAATCTCTGATTGTTTACTCCAGCCGTTACAGTAAGGGCACAGAAAATGTATTCAACAGTAAAACGAAAGTTTTTAGAGAAAATACGGAACTTTAAAACTAACGTTAGTCTGCTTCGATTGACCTGAACATTTACTGAACATTTCTTACGCCGCAAAAGCTGAACCTCCGATGCATCAAATTGCTTTCGTGATTGAATTTACTTCGGAGAAATTGAGTAAACACTTTCGGAACGCTTTTATCTATACTGGCCTACATACGTATTTTTAATTACGCATTTTTTAAGTAGCCACAATTAACGATGAATAATACAATGAAAACAACACTAACACAAGAACTTTTTCGGTAGGCCTAGACTCAATTGATCGAGCAAATCTGTACGAAAATATATTGATACTTTTGTAAAAATAAAATAGTCATCAATTTATTTTATTAATGAGTTTCGAATGAGGCTGTTGCTCAATATCGTACTGCAAGTTTCGTTGTTCTTGCTAGGGCACAGCGACAGCTATACAACTAATTAGACGACAAGTGACCCGTTGGGTCAAATAAAGTTTATCAAAATCAAACCGTATCCAGAAATACATCCTATGCAGTTAAGTCGGTATCCACAATACAGGATTTAGCGAAGAGTATAAATTTCGAATATCTCAGATCCGACCGACAAACGTGTGCACAGTTTCAAGCAAGCAAGCAAGCAAGCAAACAAGCAGCGACCAGAGTTTTAGTGTTGTACTAGATAGATTACCAATTGCTCTTGTTAGAGCACAGAGACATCTTATATAACTAATTACAATTACCAATCAAATTGTTGCAAATTGTCATAGCTTTGAGCTTCGGTAAGCTCTTCCATGCATATGCTTCAAATATTACCTTCGTCGGTAAATGATAGATAAAAATTTGCGTTTAATACAAGTTAGGGAATATCGTTACTAAAGTACTTTCCTGCTGACTGCTACTGTATCGACTCGTTCTGATGAGATTAAAGAAGAAAAACTTAGAAATTTTTGTAAGCAGCCTATTGGATTGGAGGAACGTGAGTAAACTCAAAGTATGACCGAACTGCGCCTAGTGAAAAGATAAATTAAATTTCCTCCGTTTGTATGTGCTATGTAGACACAGTTATGAGAGCTGAATAAATATTCATGATTTAATGCAGCGAGACGGTAAAACTGGCTCGAAAAAGTGATCCAATCAGGCCAGGTTTTACATCGAAAAAAAGGATAAATCCATAATAAGTTAGCGTAAACAAGCACATTACGTCAAAAGTGTGCGGATTACGCGCAGGAAAACGCGTGGCAAGAGAAGTCGGAGAGGAAGACGAGCCAAGAGCTGAGTTGAGGTGGCCGAGTGCAGCTGTGATGCAAGGCTCTTGCGTCAGTTATTGTGCTCGGTACCGTCACAAAATCAATGCGATGGAGACTGACTTGAAGAAAAATTCAGGTTTTATTTTTGCTTCGTTTTTACATTTTGACTAATTGCAAAACATCATTCAAGACTAGCTATCGATTTTTGCAAACCCACAGTACAAGATATAAAAATAAATTACTCTATTCAATTATTTTAGCAATCTTCTGTACTTTGATTTTATTATGAATATGAGAATTATTCATTTTTAATCAGAAATTTATTACTTACTTCCAAAAAAACTAATTTGCAATGCTGGAAAAAGATTATTGCTGTAGCTATCATTGGTCCAGCGGAGCATATTACTGAACAATGTATGAAAAGAAAAATGAATGTTTTCTGCACTGGACTTCCATTTTATACAAGAATTGTAATACTCTCAAATATGCAGTGATCAAATATGCTCAAGAATGTGTCATAATTAGGGTAAGACATAAATCAACAATTTTAGGAAAGCGTTCACGAAATATTTATGATTACTTCAAGGGGAGAATAAGGTGTTGGAGATTTATGTAATTTTTGTTACCTCTTGTATGCGGTTAGCTCTTCTAAAATCGATCAAGCATCATTGTGAGTAAATACCAAAATGAAGGTCCGCATAAAAGGAATTTCGTATGATAATCAAAATATAAAATCATGAAATAAAAATTCAGCAGATCTGAGAGAAAATGATTGACAGTAATCCATAAAATCGTTGAATGACTGAAATCCAGGGCCTCCTCGATAGTAGAGAGACGGCGTGTTGGGCCTTGCAGTTCTGGGCCTTCAATTCCCACTGCTGGGCTCAGGATGCCTCCTCGTCACCAGAGCTGGGCTCAGGATGCCTCCTCGTCATCACATTTGAGTGAGGCGGAGAGCGGTGAGCCCAGAGCTCGTGGGTCATTGAAATAATTGAATCTTCAACAATGATTCCCAAATGTAATCCCTTCATTCTGACCAACATAAGACGAGGACAATAACTTTCTTGAAAAAGTTCGAGTACAAAAAAAATGTAACGTCCGAAGTTCGTATACGAAGCTAAATTGTTTCTCTATTTTGCTATCCATTTCCATTTTTCTCAATAAACACAGAGGGCTATACCTTAGACTTCAGTCAGCATTTACACTTTCGTTCGTTATTCTAGAGTTTGGCGGGATAAAATTATTGACTGTTTGATTTTTACAGGTTTTAACTAATTTAATTTTACTTTCAAACAACAAAATTTTAATCAACTCAACTTCCATTTTAAAAAGAAGTAAATCTTCCGACCTGCATATTCAAAGGCCTGTATCAATTTGTACCAGAAACATACACGTATTCAGACAATTCGTTTAACTCTTTCATGACCCTTTAATTGAACTATTGTCAAATATATCCCAGTTACTTTACGCTTTGCTCGAGTGAAGATCTAATAAGTTTTTCTGTTCTATCAGAGCATAAGTCCTCCTGCGACAGAGAAGAGCATTCTGTGATGCGACAGTTTGCCTATAGCTTTCTTTTACATCCTGCCATGGATTTTATGATTATACCTCAGGTAGGTCCGTCAAGTTTATAAATTGGAAGGTACAAACGATCGCAGGAAATCGTGGGTAAAAAATTTCTAAAGTCACGTAACAAAGTGACGGAGGATGCCCTTTCCAACACTGTTGCGTCTGTAGCACAACCTTTCAGTTTGGGGAATCATGGAGTTTTGCTTGCGGAACTCTGAGCTTAGCTCCCGTTGGCATTTAATAAAAATATTCTCCACCACAGGTGGCGAGACGCGGGCCAGTCGCGATGAGAAATTAACAGCTGACAACTTGGGGAAATTACACAAACTCACGGCCTAGAAAGTCTCGCATTGGCCGTTCTCATCGTTGAAAGTTGTACGGAAGTTGCAAAGAATTTCACGCGTGTAGATGTGAATAACAGTGTTTGTCCTTAAAAGTAATCCATATTTGTTCACTGTTTTTAGTTCAAACATTTCAAGCATAACCATTCTTTGTTTGAATTACTGATAGATAATCTACACGTAAATTCCATGCTCATTTGCTTCAAATAAAATTTAAAACGGGTAAAATAACATCAAGGGACATCATTAACTTTAAATTCATCATTTGTGATTTGCCCTACCTTGGAATACCTCAAAATTAGTTCGGGTCCCCCATCCCAGGCCGCACGGATGTGCCGTCCTTCTAAGCGTGCCGCGTTTGATCTGCCTTCCCCAAAGGAAGAACTTCCCCTCGGACTATGGAACCGTGGGAACATACAAATGGTGAATAAAAATATTCAAACGATCAATGCATCGCTTACATCGTCTGGATAATTAAGTCCATAGGGAAGCAGAAAATTTAAATGAGGAAAGCACATTTCAGTGTGCGGGGGAAAAATAAGACTTGAGAACATGCCGGCTTAAGGGTTGTGTTCTACGAGATAAAAACATTAGAAACATGTTGATTGCTACGTTTACCAGAGGCCTCAAAATTATCCCGATAATGAACGAAAGACGTTTGTTTTTTTGTTTAAAACTATTGTAACTTTTCAGCTGGCTAAAAATTTTTTCGAATTAACCACACGAAATTTCAGCCTTAGAAAAAAGAGGAATAGTGCCACCTTCTTTTATTCCTATTCCAGAATCTGAATGAGTTTCTTACATCTCAATGATCTGAAATTGAAATAAATAGTTTTGTGGAAGCTGAAACATATTCAGTAATACAAATGTAATATTTCCAAAGCTGGTAGGCGGCTCCAGGCCGTTCCCAGGACCATGAACAACTCATGTTGTGCTCCAAGAAGCTGCAATTAGGTGGCCGCTCGGGACAGTCCGGCCTCCGAAGGGATGCCATTGTTGCCTTCTAACACAAAGTTTTTGACTAACACATTTACTGCAGAGCATTTAGAAAACCATATCTGTTAATTTCCTAGGTTTTATTTCAGCCCACTCTCGGATAAGCTATGAAGGGGTATGCATTTAAAAGCAACAGCCCCCACCGTGTGTTCCTCTGTGCAGGGCGCCTCGTATCATCGCGCTCTGGGAAACGATTTAAACCATGATTGACTTGTCATTACTAATTAAATTTGTTCAGGATAATGAATACTGTAGTTCTTACTTATAAAATTATCTTACACCCCGAAGTAGAATAGTCTAATTCGTCATAAAAATAACTAAAGTTATTTATGTTGTACGAGTATTAACTCATTAAGAAGTGTGTACATAAAGTTAGGATTGCATAATAGCACATGAATATAAAGCTTTAATTCAGTAATCATTATTGATTTCAGAACTGCTGATATAATTTTCAAAACTTTTGCTGCCGACTTCACATCCTAATTTGTTTAAGAAATAAAAGTTAAATGAAAAAGAATGTGGGATATAATTTTATACGTAGTGTTTGTAACTATTCATTCAACAATAGCAAGAGACATCAAATATCAGGATCATAAAGTATCAAACCCTCAGATACCCACCTGCAAGCAAGCTAATGCTTTATTCTTTTCCAAAGTAAACGCTGTGTTAACTCATCATCATCAAATCGAGTGCAACTGATAAATTTGGGTCTGTTCTAAAAAATGCAAGCCTAATCAATTGTTACTCGACAGATCGTGGTTGACAAAGATGACCACGTCCTCTTAAGTTTAGGTGTCGACCAAACAACTGGAGCTCCTCACGCTGGTCTTCGTACATTCGGGGACAATGCCACCTAAATCCTGTCTCTCTTTTTTAGGGACTGAAAATCATCTGTCGAGATGTCGAAGGCGATGTTCACGGTACATTTTACCGTCCGCCACCCGTGAGGGAGAGGGGCGGCGCTCCTGTCAGCTGACCGCCAGAGTGCAACTTTGACGACTTTTTACCTAGCCGTAAGGGGCTCTAAATTTTCAGGCCGAACAATTTGGGAAGTAGAAGAAAGATTAAGGCTTGCTATGAAAGGATTTAATGGCCGATTTTTTATTTTTAAAGCCCCTTATATTTCATTTGATAGAATTTATATTACTTTTTTGTTTTATAGCCAGAAAACAAAGTATTTTAGCTCCTGTATACAGTAAGTTCATGATGAAACCCAGCAAATTTTTATTGGTTTGAAAAGTTTGTTAAAATTCTCCGTATTTCATGTTCCACTAGTCATTTAAACAACAGCTCGCGAGAAGTTACAACTGCCTGGTTGATTGGACCTAAAAATTATCATTCGTCCTCATCGACGATCATTGTTTAGAGCCTAGTTTATTATGGAACCAGCAAAACCTTTTTTTCTATAGGTATTTTGCGAGTTTGAAATCTCCTGCATCATGAGAGAATTACAGAGCAAGAAAATAAGGTTGGCCCAGCTGAGACTCAGCTAACGCTTTCTTCGTCAGCCTTCTATGGCGTCGTCTCCTCCACCAGGCTGCCTTCCAGACCTCAAATGATCCCGCCGCGGAAATGTTGCAGGCAGCATAGATAATCTAAAAATGAACTCGCAACAACATTGCACTTTCCTTCCATTCGTGTCATATTTTATGACACGATTCTTCGTCGAGTCAGTGACTAATATTCAGACATCACGTGTTTAGCTTCTACCGTAACTAACTTTAATCAAATCTCAGAGCAGAAAAGCGCTAGAAGTATAATGTTTATTCAAACCAATGGAGTTTGAATGGACTCGTAGTTGGACTCTGGGAAAATTTGATCAATCCTGTGGGAATACTGAGATTCTTAAAAATATTTTAAGAATCGTAAACTGTTAGTTTTCTACCGACAGTTTTCTCTTCGCGATTCCGTTCTAGCTCTAGTCGGACAACTTTTGTTCGGACATGTGAACGTACTAGGATTAATGATCAAATATGAAATAACTTTAGAATTCCAAATTTCACTACTGGATATTGATATGTGCCTTGGATGCCTATACATATGCTGACAATAAGTTTGCCTGGTTGATGTTGGCAGGACATCTATTCAATTTTATCCAGCCGATGGTAAAAATTTGAAGCAATTTCTTAAAGTTATTTCATAAAGCTAAATGTCAAGAATGATACAGGGTCCAGAGAATGATCTGACAAATTTTAGGGGGTTCAGTTAGGCAAAGTAAGTTATTGAATGGAAAAAATATTCATTTCCTTGATGCATCTGCAATTAAATTCTGTTTCATTTAATTCTGAAAATTACATCAATTAAATGGGGCAGTTATTGTGTACACACTACCGAAACCGTTTGCGAAATGACTTACATGGTAAGTCATTTCATGTGAACGGCAGCAGTTTCTTGACAAATGACATCTTTTGATTGCATAAAAATTCGAAGGCAAAAATACTATTTCAGGGCCGATTTGTCGTAAACGAAATCTGATTAGTCACTAGCGAAGTCTGATTTGTCACAAACGAAATCTGATTTGTTACAACGAAATCTGATTTGTTGGAAACGAAATCCGATTTGTTACAACGAAATCTGATTTGTTATAAACGAAATCTGATTTGTTAGAAACGAAATCTGATTTGTTAGAAACGAAATCTGATTTGTCACTAGCGAAATGAGATTTGTTACAAAAGAAATATGATTTCTCACAAACGATTTAGGACTCGTTACCAACGATACCTGATTCGTTACAAATGAAATCTGATTTGTTACAAACGAAATTTGATTTGTCTCTAACGAAATGTAATTTGTTACAAACGAAATCTGATTTGTTACAAACGAAATCTGATTTGTCACTAGCGAAATCTGATTTGTTACCAACGAAATTTGATTTGTCACTAGCAAAATCTGATCTGTCACTAGCAAAATCTGATCTGTCACAAACGAAATACGATTTGTTACAAACGACGTCTGATTTGTTATAAATGAAATTTGATTTGCCACAAAGAAATTGATCTGTAGTAAAAGAAGTTTGATTCGCCATAGAATAGAATAGTATAAGTTAGGTTTCTTAAAAACGCACACAATTCAGTTTAACTTTACGAAATTGAAGTGATAGAGATTAACACAAAAAATGCATTTCTCCTTCTCTATGTCTGACTGTATGAAACCTGAGTACAGGAACGATCGGGTGGTTATATTATTCTGTCCGTGAAAGTTTAAAATATGTGTATTGAAATGAAGTGCTAATAAACTTAAAGTGACAGCAGAAGAATATATGAACCTTATGGAAAAGGAAAGAACTGGACAGGAGTTGTGCAAATGTTAAAAGTCAACATCAGGCAGGCCTATCATGTTTGTTCAAAAACTTTATCGATTTAGAAAATTTTTTGGGAAATAATATCGTAATATTTATCAATATGTGATCAAATAGAACTTCCAACTTTGTCACTAGAATCCTAAACAACATGTACGTACATAGTAAATTTAATTTATTAGGTGCATAAAACAATGAATTAAATAAATGTTTAATTTTTTGATTCAATGAATAAGTAATAAATTAATAATTACCTTCCTAGAGACCCAAATTAATTTACATAAATATCAAATCAAATTGGGACAGATATATAACTTTTCACCTTTTGTTACTCTCTAACCTACTTTTGGTTTTCGGTAAGTTTTGATTCGTTAACAACCAGCGATATGCAGTCCTGATTTTGACTTCTAATGTCTCTGCAACTTGTTTCCAGCTCTTTCCTTCTTCGTAAAATGGAAGTATTCTTCTTCTGTTGTTATTTGAAATTTTGCAGCACTTCATTTCGATGCATTCATTTTTATATGTTGAATGATATTAATAATATAACCTTTTGATCGCTTCTGCACCTATGGTTAGTACGGGCGTATAGAGCATGCGATAGGTTACTTGTTAAATTGCGACGTATTTGTCTCATGAAGTTATTCTGTCATTGAGCGTGGTAAAAATCCTATGTATTTCTGCTCTATGACAGATCAAATTCCTTTGCTGAAAATTTGAATTTCTTCGATGACAAATCAACTTTCGTTTGTGGCGAATCAGATTTCGCTTGAGACAAATCATATTTCGTTTGTGACAAATAGGATTTCGATTCTGACAAATCAGATTTCGTTTGTGACATTTACCTGGCAATGGTAGAGTGTGCGCTTTTGATTTCACATTTCCTCTCAGAAAAAATTCGTACGCGTTAAAATCAGGTTACCGAGCCAACCAACCGACATCACCGCGCAATAAGCTCGAGTGACCAGGTGAGTTAGAGTGAAATGATCACGAATTTCGGTATTAGATTAAATGAGTGTCCAATCCATATGGGTAATTGGAAACAAAATGAAACGAATTATATTATTCATATGTGGTGTCGATTTAGAATATATAAATTGCTTTACTTTTGTTAATAGTTTCACTGTTGCTTACTTTAAAATACGTTTTTACTCCTGTTTCTCTTAATTAGAGTTCGATTTTATCAAGGCAGCAAATACGTTAGTTCGTTTCACTTGACACTGAATCATAGAAATAGCCTAACATGAAATTGGCTCTTCTTGAAGTTATAAGCTGAAAAATATTTCCAAGCTTATGATTTAGGTTTTAAAAAATGTTATATATATTAAATAGTTATAGTTTGAAATGATTAAAAATAACTGAAGTTATTCGGTGGGCAAATTTTTTGTGTTTGTGCCAGAGGAATTGGCTGGAGGAGCTCGACTTGACTTCGCACGACGTGCCCTACCGAGCGTTGGATTGCCGTAGGATCTGCGGTAATGACTCGAATAATTTAGCACGTTTTCTGACCGACTTGAAGTGCTCAGCGGGGTTAAATTGTACAAATACCTTTCTCCGATGGCAACAATGGCTTGCTGACGTGCGACCGCAGGCCCACAGACTGCATTGAACTCTGGAATTGACGCACTCGACAAAATAAGGAAAAAGTAAATTTTGTGTCCACGAAGCATGTCAAATCCTTGTAACTCATAGCAGTAGAAGCGTAAATACTCTGCCGTGAAAATTTTGACGGCTATCTGGCTTAAAAAGCGTATGCTGTAAAAACAAATCCGTTACTGTGAAGAAATATTTATTTCTCCAATTGCGCCAGGGCAGCGAATAAATTTTGCGAAGAATCTATCGAAAATAAGATAGAAAATATAGCCGGTCTGTCGTTGTGAGGACGCTCTGTCGCTTCTGCTTTAATTCGCTTAAGTCTTGGCGGAGCGAGAGGCCGTGCCTCGTGTGCCACCGCAGCTGCTTCTGGTGTTTCAGCTGCTTCTGGTTTGTCAGCTGCTTCTGGTGTTTCAGCCGCTTCTGGTGTGTCAGCTGCTTCTGGTGTGTCAGCTGCTTCTGATGTGTCAGCTGCTTCTGGTATTACAATTTCCTTTGGTGCTGCAGTTGCTTCTTGCGATGCTGCAGCTGCTCGTGCTATTGCAGTTGCTGAGGAAGTCGCAGTTGATTCCGCCACCTCAGCTGCAGTGGCTGGCGCTACCTCAAGCCCGTGTGTGGTGGACCTCATCAAATTCTGGCCATGTCGCGAGGCATTCTACAAATTGAAGCGACCCTTCGCACCGCGCTCTGCACTCTTTTTACTTCGTGCCTCCGTGCAATCACATCATCGCTCGTTGGCGCGGGCGTAATTCATCCGCGCAAAGCTATAGCACAGGAAAATGCCGTGATGTATTCGTGTATGAAATTGCTGCTTTCGTTGGGCAGTGACGGCTAAGAGGGCTCGAAAATTGTACGATTTGAACTTCTACATTTGATGAAACATTTGGCAGAATATGGATGTCGCTCATGGAAATTGATTTGGTCACCTTGTTGAATTGTTGAACCTTCGTTGTCTAAATAGGACATTTTTTGGGCCTTCTTTATTCTCAAAATGAGTAAACAAACTCATGCAGTACTCATACCTCTTTGAATACTGAGGAAAAGACCCTGCAGTTTTCCTTGAATGTTATAAAATATTGCTCTCTAACTGTAAACATTTATAATCGGGACTCTGCCTCATTGTCGTATTTTACATTCGATCATAAATTTTTATTAAGGAGAATGACAAGACCTGGAGAGAGATATACAAACACTCACGAGGCTCAAGAGGAATTACTGTCGTGATGTCCAGTAGACTAAGTAAGTCTACTGACAAAAGAACTCAGGTGTCATGGGTAGGGTTGATGCAAGTGCAAACACTTCATAATTGTTTCTATGTTTACTGCTTTTCATCCCCGCCGTGAATAGTATTCCGTTGGCATTTCCCAAAGGAGAAATTTGTGAACACACAGAGAGCTTTGATAATTCTAAATCATCTCGCCCCGTGGAATGGATATTATTTTGCTCGTATATTCGAAAGCACTCATGGGAAGACACATGATGAATTTCGTAAATCCTGAGTCAGAGAGACATTCTGATCACTGCAATTCACGCTTCACTGAGACGCCTTGGATTATTTTGATTGTGAGAATCAATTTTGCTTCATGTTTCGAAGTGATGGTTAATTACTATATTTTTGAAGTTGGCTATGTTTATACATATGTGGCCAATCTTAACTTTTACAAGAGATGCAGTACAAGGTTCGCCTTATATTGGAAAACTCTTGCGAACTCAGCTTACATGTGAAGTGTGGAAATGCTCTCTGTAAATGATACATAGTATGGAAATTAACCATGATCAGCCACTGTGGAACGCTTATTTCCTGAAAAATTTAATTGAAAAGAATACCAAAAGTCACCCGAAAAGTAATCGAGGGATTTGTTGCTGAATTCAAGGTTAACATCAAGATTTGAATATGGAAGAGGAGAAATACTGCTGAAAGTTTTGCTGAACTTTGAATTTCATTTAACAATTCTTCAAAAAATTATAAACAGAAACTCTTTTGTTATACTCCAATTACAAACACATTTACATTGCTCATGAATAAACTAACTTCTGTGCAGTGAATACAAACAATGAGTTGTTCAAGCACTGAACTATCCAATTTAAACAGACCTTATTTGATATTAAAGACTTATCTGTATTGAACTAGCGTCATGCAATTATACTATATTGGGTGAAGTAATTTTGAGATTATAGTCGTGGCAATAAATTCAACTGTGCTGATCATTGTCTTTGCATTGTGATTTGAATGCTGCTCATAACAATTTAACTATTTTCTACCAGTCGGCAAAGGGCTAGTTAACGTTACTCCAAATAAGTGATGTTCATGGCTTGATGGATGTTAGAATGCTGTCTCACTCTTCCGAGTGATAATCAATTAGAGAAACTTAATTGCGAGGCCAAAACGTGTTTGAAGGCCACAGGTCTTACACGATTTATTCTTTCATTTACGCTGATGGCTTAGAGCCTACACCTATTCCGAGAAATCAGTTGTGTTTTGAAATATTTTGATTAGCCTGCACGAGTAAAGTTAGCCTGTTTTCTCACTACCCTCGCCCGATGTTCAGTTCATAAAAGATCGTACCAAAAATTCGCAAAATTTCGGCAATAGTTTCTGCACCCATAACTTTCGTTCACATATACATATACCGGAGTCTTGTCAAGTTTAAATAGTAATTCCTATTTCCAATCATGCTAGTTTGTCTCAAATGTCATTTACTGTTTCAATTGTAGCTGTGTGCACCTGAGCATCGCAACATACGAGCAGCCTAATGACAGCGTTAGTGTGAGTGTTGTTGTGCACCTCGGCCAGTGTCTTCAAAACACACGAATTCTGGGGAGTTATTCCCATGAAGTAGGAATAACCCTGTAATTCTTGGGAGTTAATCCTATGAAGTAGGAATAACCCTGTCATTTTTGGGAGTTATTCCCATGAAGTAGGAATAACTCTGTAATTCTTGGGAGTTAATCCTATGAAGTAGGAATAACCCTGTCATTTTAGGTAGCTATTCGTATGAAGTAAGAATAACCCTGTAATTCTTGGGAGTTATTCCCATGAAGTAGGAATAACCGTGTAATTCTTGGGAGTTATTTCCATGAAACAGGAATAACCGTGTAATTCTTGGGAGTTATTCCCATGAAGTAGGAATAACCGTGTAATTCTTGGGAGTTACTCCCATAAAGTAGGAATAACCCTGTAATTCTTATGAGTTACTCCCATGAAGCAGGAATAACCGTGTAATTCTTGGGAGTTAATCCTATGAAGTAGGAATAACCGTGTAATTCTTGGGAGTTACTCCCATGAAGTAGAAATAACCCCGTAATTCTTGGGTGCTGCTCGCTCTCATGCATGAGACAAAATAGAAATTACTCCTGTCGTAATTTCGGTATTTGAAGTTTATGTAAGTGTGAACTGTACAGAAAATTCTGAACCTCACATTCCAAAGTTTATGTCAATGCACAGGTCGAAGCTTTAGAATAAAATGAAGATTGTAGTGCTCTGCATGCATTTAGAAGATAATTAACATTACTCCTTGCCTTTTATATCATGTAGAATAATCTTTAAGCAACACAAATTCAAAAGATTCGCCTTGAGCTGTTAGTAGTAAAGTTGAATATTTTAAGAAATGTTTTATTGGAGATTTGAGAAAAATAAGTTTTCGGATGGAAAGCTATTCCTGAATGAAATTTGAGAGTTGTAAAATATTTGCTTTCAGTTGATAAAACCGTATTTTAGTTTAAAATCCATATTTACACGACGTAACTGCATCATACCAAACACACCAGTAATTAATTTTTTTTTCGCAGTTGCGCAAATACTTCACCTGAAATTAGTCGTAGAAGAAAATTAACGCTACTTGTCTAAATCGTTTAGAATAACACAGACTTTGTATAGCAGATGCGCATTATTGACAGATGGTTATATGTCGAAATTTTATCAGCTCACATTTTATGTGCATCTTTATGTTGATATTACAAAGAGTTTCAGGTTCTTCCACCCAGAGTAGCGTTCAATGCAAGCAGGCCTCCCAGACCTGGAAAAATAGCACCATTACTTACAGCAAATGGCCGCGGTCCGAGCGAACGACGGGAGCAGTAAAAATTCAGCATATACAAAAACATCACACCGCGCAACGGGCCTCAACGACCGACCAGATTTAGGTGGAAGTGATTTAGCGGCCTCTTCAAAGGAGCCGTCGTGCGCTAAACGCCTCTAAAAATCTCTTGGATCAAGCAAACGATGCTCACATATATCGCGTCAACAAATGGCCAGGGTGTTGAGCGGGGGCACCTCTCACGGGTAGCAGGGGTTATGAGAAAGTGTTTGTTTTCCTTCCTTGATTACGCTCCATCGCACTCACCAATTTGGTGTGGCAGAGTTCGTACCGTTGTCAGTGAATAACACAAGCAAGTTTTAATATGCTAAAACTTACAGTGAGGGGGAAGCTGATGAATTACTGTGAAAATTTATCATACTGAAGTGGTGGGACAGACTAAGGGTGGCAGCTGTTGAATACTAGTATTTTATTTTCCACCCGATTAGCGTTGGATAAAAGTATGTGTCTGATAAATGATAATTTCGTATTTTTGGGACTTCAGTAACAGATTTTGAAGTTTAAATGTGAACAATCTTTTCACCTCGGGACCTGTATCTAAGAAAGTAACTCGTGTCTGAAACAGCCAGCTTCTGAACTGCAACTACAACAAAATAACAGCTTTACTATAATCTTAACTGTAGTTGAAATATTTCGGCAAAGAAAGTATTAGTAATAGATTATGAAGAACACACGCCAGTACGATGGTCTGTCATAAATTGAATGACTCATCAGATATCTGATGGGCATTAATATAGTGCTTCACTTTACTTCATGATCGAGTTCCGGAAAGCAGAGTTTGTCATAGCATTAATTGATTTTTGCTTTTTGCGGAGTCGGGGCATCTGCGAGGCTGCTGACGTCGGGGTGGCCGGCATCAAATTTTGATTGTTAGCTCTGTGTACGTTCCGTATGTGACACTTTGAGGAATGAATGGGTGTGATATGTATACACAATGCATGCTTATGCCTGTTCAACCATTAAGTATAATTTCACCAGTGTAATTATAATTTTTCATTCAAGAGAGTTATCCGTCGACGCCAAGCAAGGTTTATATTGGTAATTCAATTCTCTTAACATATTTTTAACATCTACAGTGCGGGCTGTATGTTCCCACACATGGCAAGGAAAAACATTTTAGGTTGGACAACCGTTGTTATTTATATCATGCGCACTTTGTAATTGCCATTGTTTTGAAAGCATATATTTACGTGTTTCCCACTGTTGATGAACTCGCATTGGCAGAGTTGGAATAAGTAAAAGTGTCTGTGACATATTCATTGAGAGGATTTATGTTATGTATATATATATTTATCTTTACGTATCTCTGCATAAATTCATGTGGCGTATTTTTTCGCGATTCGTTGCTTTTTGGTCAAACGCATCTTTTAGGGGGTTTGAAACATAAAAAAATATGTATTGTACTATATCCTGTGATGGAAGCTGGTTCCCTACCGTGAGTCCATAAATCAAATATTAAAATACATTTGGCTTGTACGAAGCCGTGCGCACTCATCAGTAATAATATCGGTCAAGAATCCGTAACTCACCTCTCAGTAACTAAATAAGTTTTTTTATCGTATCATGGATATGGTTCAATGTAACTTAAGTGAAGGAATTATTATCTTTAGATTTGGAAATTTGTTAGGAAATAAAGGATAATCATTTGAGGTTCGAACGGGACTTTAAAAGTGACCCAACGGGTTACGAGGGATATATTATGTCAATAAAATTGATTCTATTGAAGTTCTAATTCGTTCGATCCTATTTATATTACGTCAATAAAATTAATTCTATTGAAGTTCCAACTCGTTTGATCCTATTTATATTACGTCAATAAAATTGATTCTATTGAAGTTCCAACTCGTTCGATCCTATTTATATTACGTCAATAAAATTGATTCTATTAAAAGTTCCAACTCGTTCGATCCTAATATGGAAAAGATGACCTGTGAGCAGAAGACGCAGGACGTAGCGTGTCGCTTGAGGATGGAATTTGTTCGTTGGATCAAAGACGTGAACTCGAAGAATAGTTTGCAGCAACATGCAATGCTAGGATTTGGATACCTAAATTACTACCAATTTCAAATTCGATTTCCAACGAGTGCATGACAAGTGAGCCTTCTAAAAACTTCTTAGCTCAAATTGTCATTGAATGCAAGGGCCAAAAACCTGCATGAGGTATACTGTGAAAGTGCATCGATTCATTTTCCGGTAATATATATGTTAAGGATAAGTGCATTAGGATTTTTACATGTATGTGTACGCCAAGTATAAGGTCCTATACTATGCTCTAGAGGTCATAGAACTCATTCAAGCCCACAAGTAGCTACATATACATATAACTGCCCGTTGCAACAGCCTTAGAAATCCATGTTGTACTTTGTTTAAATAATGCAACACTTGTGGTAATAAATGGTTTTAATTGTTTCAAATTTCGATCCTACTTTATACTCGCTGCTCGCGCAACGAACTGCTTCGCTTGTGTGTGGGAACTACATCCACTCGCAGGGATGTGAAAAGTAGGATCACAATCAATAACGGAGTACGGAACGGTGCGATGTTGCAACGTTCTCCGTGTCATCGTTTGCCCGGCTAACCCAACTTTTTTCGGAAAATTTCAACATGCTTATCCCTGTGTATTTATGAATCAAAGTTTACGGAGGTTTCCAGGTTTGATGACAGGAAACTTATGAAATGGCGTCATCTCATCTGCCAAAAACTACGTATACATTTTTTTATTATGTTTAAGAAAAAATCATGAGTATACATAGTGACCAAGTTAGTAATTTTAAAAGAGGAAAATGACAGAGCTGTAACTCGAGCAAAATCTTTTGAAAAAAATATGACATCCAATTTCAGCCCTACTTTTGATTATTTTATGCGATTTTTCCAATTAGATGATCTTTGCCATAATTGGATGCACAATATGGCAATGTAGTGCTAACATTGTAAGTGTGATCTCTTGTAAACTGTTTGGCCTTATGAGGGTCAAATAAGCTGCTACTAACTGCTGCTCTCCTTCTTCAGAAATAATGACGGGCGGCTCCCAAAACACAGGAGCCAGCCTTGAGTTGTTGCCGTATTATATGCATGCAAGCAAGACCTACCCGCGGTAAATCGCATTTTAGACAAAATGATTTATGCTCAGGATAAAATGAGCGACCATAATGATGAAATGAGTCTGCACTATAGCTTTGTACACTATTTCCAACGTAGTTCAGCGATACATATTCATTTTTATGTGTTAATTAAAAAACTAATAAACTGAAAATATCCAATGTGTCTTTTAATTCATTCAATATGCTTAGAGCACCATTAATCATGCAATTTTTAGCTGCTCCAATGAGAATAAATGGCTTAGAATCGCTTGATTGCGAACATGATAGTTTCTTGTAGTGTACCATGTGCCTCTGGAAACGCGGATTGAAAATTTGTTTTCCCTTTTAAGGATATTGGGAAATTTTTGGGAAAACAAACAGTCTTGTGTCACAAATTCTTTTGGATTTTCAACTTAAATAAACAGAAGAGATAGAAGAGTATGCCATTCGTTTGACCTATAATTTACAATCACGATTCACATGGTATATAAGTCAGGATTTTAGTTCTTATTTACTTCTCAAAAAAACCTCTATTATATATAATGAGCTTAAAATACGTCAATAACTTAGACGTTGCTCTATAACTCGCAGAGCTGATTAGTTTAGATGCAGATCTTTGCTTAAGCTTTTATACTTTCAACTTTTTATTAATATATCTTTACAATTTAGGTTTTTACACGTAATTTACATTCAACGCCTTGAAAAATATCTCAACTATGAATGTACTTCTGTAATGACTAGCTGTTCGCACACACCGACTTCGAAATAAGTCCAAACGCATCATTAGTAGTTTCTTTAGTACTCATGGGTGTTTGAGGATGGACAACGCTGCGGATGGCTGCCGCCATAAGCAACCGGCGGGGAATGAAGGTCTAACTGTTATCGTTCGCACCGCGCTGGAGAAGGCAAGCTCGAATTAGCCATTAAGCCGTCACAGGCCGGGCTAGCGCTGCACTCCGCTCAAGTCTTGATTGCTTCGTCGGGTCCTTCCCGAGTGGTGAGCTGAGGAGTGTTTTGACGGCCCCGCTCCAGGTGCCCTATTGCTCCAGCAGGACAGCTTCGCTGGATCTCTCGCAAATCTCCGCTGGATCGTGGATCAGCTGCTCTTATTCCTGTTGTTGCCTCAAGCTTCGTCGCTTTGCAGGACTCAGTCTCTTGTTTGCAAGAATTTGGGTCTCATTCTAGCACTTACGCACAGAAAGTGTTTCGCCAAACATGAAAAGTTGTCTCAATGATGCTTGATGATTTGAATTTCTCGTCGTTTTCAGGACGTCTGATGAATTTGTTCGTCTCTGCACCTTGTCGAACACGTCATTATATATAAGGAAGATAACTGCCAATGAAGAGAATTATTAACAAAACAAACCGGGGGAAAAATAGTACCCGTGGGTAAGCATTAGTTTAATAAAATCATTCATGTTTCAATATCTACTCTCGTTACTCAATCCTTAATCCTCTGCCACTGTAGAAATTAAGGAATTCCATACGTTATCACATATTTGCTTGTGCATCGAAATATACGTGGAATAAAAATTATTACACACGTGTCGTTGGGAATAGGCATTTATGTGATATTATCCAAATGAATTGGTACATAACACGAACAATAATGCAAATTCAATTCAAGGATACTGTACAGCATTAACTGTGTAATGTACAACGCTATAACTCAAAATTGAACTACAGCACAATAAATTATAACCGATAAAACGTTCTGCTACGTAACATACAGTAGAACTAATTTTGACGGTACAGGACTTAAATAGAGACTCAAAAATGAATCCCTTGCTTCATTCCTGTCATTCCATACTTCAAAAAACAATTTTATTCCTAAATGCAGTCGCACCAACTGCAACGACCATATGGTAACTCCCTCTCACAACCACGTTCACAATGGTGTTTAAATTAAAGTCTATCACCGTTAATTGTACCCTTCTAAATGGTGAGTGAAAAAAAGGCTGATCCAAGATATGAATAAAAAAATAAAGATGACATATTTGACAATTGCGAAGGAATAACAATTCTCGACTTTGCGAATCTGGTAACTCTGTGTTTGCACGGTGAAACATTTCCGTTTTTTGAACGTTTTTTTAAACGTGCTTAATAACTTGGGATTTATTTTGACTGCAATGAAGCGCAGAACAGACATTTCAATGAACTGTTTCTCATTATTTACGGTTTTCCAC
The DNA here is from genome assembly GCA_014899125.1 of Orchestia grillus. Taxonomy (NCBI): domain Eukaryota; kingdom Metazoa; phylum Arthropoda; class Malacostraca; order Amphipoda; family Talitridae; genus Orchestia; species Orchestia grillus. Next base: position 16,388 of record VOMN01135650.1, on the reverse strand, counting down.
TTTATTTTCACACATTTGCAAATTTGCTTTACACTGTGATTAATATACCCTGATTTGTCAAAGGAACACTGCGACATTGACTTAGAAAAGATCACTGAGAGCTTTCTTGATGCTTTATCAAGTTAATGCAATCCTTTTATGTTTATATTGAACTTTGCCTAGGGCTTATGGAACAAAGTCTTCTCAATTGTTTCTTCTTGAATTATTGAACATTTGTCATATCTTCATAAGTTCAATACTTGGATGTGTAGAATTTTATTTCAAGTGTCGCTGAACCATAACTCGGCGTCCTGTAAGACCGTAATGAGTCGCGACTGCGCTGAGAGAACGAAAATTCCGACACATCTCTCTTTCGAAATTCAGCGTCAAAGAATAATATTCTTCAGTTCCGTTAGTAACGCAAAACAAAAGAGAATTGTACTTTAAACTTTACTCCTTAAACTTGACTGCTCTAGGAAAAGGAATTTGTTGACGATAGCTATTAGCACCTCAAAATAAATTTGGGACTGCCCACACGTGAGTCAATTTCTACTCGCACAAATGTTCGCCCATTTATAGTCCCAAAATTTGGCGCTGTCTCCAGTGGTTAGTTGAATGAGGAAATTAATTCCTATGCCATTATAATAGATTTTTACGAGATATGTTATGAACTAAATTTCAACTTCGTTTTAAACAGGCATACTTGCGTGCAATTTAATTTCCAGTTTGTTAGAATAGGGGAAGCCCAGGATCCGTCTAGTGGGGGAGTTGTACACATCAGCTGCTTTCTTTCATTTATTCACCGAGTTGATGTTTTCAACTTCCCTTGCGAGTAATTTATAAAAGACGTAATTCATGCTACTTCGCATGAAGCCATTGGGGAGCTCTGCCAAGATGGCGCTGAATGTTTACGTCATAGTAGCGGTTTCGAGGGTGCCATCTATTGTCCTAAATTTTTGTATTACACTTAAAATTTTAGCCACCAAACATCAACGTGATACATTTTGCCCCAAAGTGGAATAACTGAGCAGCTTGGCCCTGTACGTGTCGTCAGGGTACCATGAATTAAATAAAAGTGACTTAGCAGCTCACTACACTATGTTCTGCACTGCAGTCCAAAAATATCAGTGGTGCTGATAGATAAAACATTACGCACATTCAACCCGACATACTCCATCAATGCTGCTCTGTCGCTGACAATTGAGTCCACCTACACTTACGTTGCAGAAAGTGGCGTGTCCTGCCCTGTAGTGCTGGTCTGTACTCCCGTCCACCCTCACAACTCGTCTGCCAAAGGCAGCACGCAGTTCAACACCTTTCCTCTTTTGTTGTGAGCCTTGTTGAGTATTGCATCTATTTACAATTCCAGATAAATCTTATCTCTCATCCACGAATCCTAATTTTCAAGTAGAAGAAATGTTGCACCTGGTGAACACGAGCATTTTAGAGCATTCTAGAAATAAAGGGAATCATAGGAGAAGATTATGAAATCGATGATACGTAGCTCAGCGGCGAGTTCTCTGCCTACGACAATTGGCTCATGAATTGACGCATGAAGGTATGACCACTGGTGTCAACACAGCGATGTTCTAGCCCCTGGCGCTCAGAAGTTATTCTGTACTCTGAGTATAATTCAACAAATCTTGTGATGTTTTCAGTTTAAATCAGGAAGAATATTAATCGAAATACCTCTACTGTTGCATGCCCATTATTCAGTTCAACGTTTGGTCGAATGTGTATTGAAAAACGATGCCTATCAAAAAGTTAAAAATGACGTTTGTTATATTTAATGAAAGATTAATTTAAAAATTATAAATGATTTATATATTATTAAACTGCAATCATTGAAACATTGCAAAAATTAAAAGTTTGTCTGCCAATGATTTATGGTTTCCAATACTCCACAACCGTTTTATTTGTAACCCAAAATGTATGTGAAAATACGTGAAATTAATAGCGGTTCAAAACCAACGCAAGCGTTAATTACGGGATCGACGCTTGGACTCATAGCTTCATGATATTGTCAAATAGTTCATGCAAAATAGTACAACAAAGGTTGATAGACATTTGCTGAAGAATTAACTGCATCATACCTTTGAAACTTAAAATACAATGTAAAATATTCAATATGCATCACAGGAACACAAAGAGTATTCCGTTATTGAGTAATGATGAGACCGGGCAAAATCAGATTCAATCGAAAGAATGCACGCACCTTTTTCTGACGCTGGCCATGCTTGAACACCCATGCCGCCATTTAAAACAAATTCTTCATTTAAGGAAATTGGCGTTCCTTTACTTCAAAAGCTTATTAAACACTTGTGCACAAGCTGTAAGAATTCCTCACGAAATAAAATTTCCCTGATATCAGGAAAGCAAATTGATTTGACGAAAAATGATTACACCGTTATTAAGGGACATCTTCTACTCGTTAATAGAGTCGTGTCGTTACAAAATTGCTGAGCTCATGAATAATATACCCAGTGACTCATTCTCCCTGAGAGAGCCTCGCAGAGTGCTCCATAGTCCGCCTCATGCTCCAGTGTGGCAGCCTCATTGTTTCTCTTCAAGTCCAATCTTGAGGGACCGCACATCCTCGCTTGCGATCTGCGGGTGTCAGTCGTGTTTTGGAACGCTCTCCTTTGTTATTTCTTCTCACTTGTGACTCGTTTTTTCCACAAATTTTTTGATAATACTAAATACGAAGAGAAAATCTAAGGGTAAAACAATAGTTACAAATGCATACTTCAGTATACCTTTTGTTTCAGTGAATTGTATTTTTTTAGGTATTTGAGAATGAAAATTTGTTTTTTGTCGGGAATATGTTAATTTAGCCCTGTCATTGAAACATATTCAAGAGTTTGTGCATATAATGTCATATTTTTCCGTAAGCGAAGCAACTTCATCCATAGTTTAAAGTCAGAATTTAAAGTGCACCCAAATACTTCATAATTGCACCCAAATATGGTTTCATCAACGCCTTGCTTCATATGCAGAGCTTTGAATTGCTACTCTCCTGGTCGAAATTCAGATCTTCATCTGCATAAATTACTGATCCCAGTTGATGAGAGCCAATTATGCTCTCGACTCTTCGAATAAGACAAAAGAGAAATGAAATGCCCAACTCTTCTACCCAATGCGGGTTCTCTCGTCAGAAATGTACGCTCGACATTGAGCTATTCATATTTGTTGCCATAGACTGATTTCCAGGTCAAAGAAGTAGAAGTTTCAATTTCATTTTAAATGAGCTCAATATGATTCTGCAAAAGTCGATCACGTTGTGATCTGCTTTCGAAAGTTCTCCGTCGCCCAAGAACGGAGTTACCAAACCATACGCTCAATTAATTAATAAACCTGAACGTAAAACTCTCTTTCTGCGAACGCACGACAATTATTTCGAACACGTCGGCCCTAAGCTCTTCTCCTCGTGCAAGAAACAGAGATGTGAGAGATGAATTCACGCGCAAAACTTTTAAGACCGATGCCAAATTTCAGAAGGCTTTCAATGGGTCATTCTGAGAACGACAAGGACTTCTGAAATCACGAAGACTTATGGAGTTCAAAGAGTTTTCAAATTGAGGGTGCCGTTTGGTCGTAAATAGCGATCACTTGCTCGGGAAAAATTGTAGTCTGCCTCTAACGAGGCAGCGACACGTGTTCTTTCCTCTACGTTGCTGTGTTGCGGTGACTTCTGCTGGCTCGCTGGCTGGGATCAGTGCCCGAACTCATAGCAAATATTATTGGGGCTCCTACTGAGCGTAATTCTGAAGGTAAAATTCGTTCATACGAGCATGTTGAAAATTGCGAAGTCAAAACTCTTCCCACAGATCCTTTGATGTCAGTTACTTCTATGAAGAGATACAAATGAGTGATTATGGCAAGTCAAGATATGTTTTGTAATTCTTCGTATGGAATTGTTGAAGTGGAAATGTGCTAGTACAGATTTGAAGGATATGAGTTTTAACTTCCAAAGCCCGAGAAATTGGACCTCAGGAATATTTGCAAAGCATTTCGCATTTTGTAAGAATAATAGTTTTTTCGGAAGTTGGGTGAGTAATTTATTTCAAGGATTATCAGTGATACCAACACTATTTGGTCACATACGTGATATTTTTCCTTATCGTATAATATGAGAGTCCCATTTCGTGTCGTCCAAAATGCATGTATACATGAGTCCAGACGAGCTTTAGTTGTTTCACAGCCTCCGTGTACGGTCTAGGAGGCCCATTATTCCAGAGCTCATAATTGTGTCTGGAGGTGCCATCTCTGCCCGAAAAATGATGCCATTGCCCTACTTTATGATCTAATTGCGAGAAACTGAGCTAAAATTTGCATGGCAATGTGAGGCAGCGAGAGGGGAAAGGGCTCGCAGCCGTCGAGTGGTTGAAATTTTCCACAGAATGATCACCGCTGGTGATCCCTCGGGTAAGAGAGGCAACTCATCGCCTCTACGGTGAGATTAGGGCCTCATCAGTCGAGCTAAACACTCATTTTTTATTCGTGCGTTGCACACCTGTACTTTTATTCCTGGCTTGGCACGAGTCGTATGTCCAACAGTGACTGACAATTAATGCGGTATTTGTTCTTTTAAGATGGGGCTACGTGTTCTCTGGACAGAACAGAATGAAGTGAACTTTAACATGGTAATTTACGAAAGGTGAAATATAGGTATGGAAATTTATTCATTAAAACAAATGTCTTATGGATAAAATTAATATTCTTCAGCATCCCACAGAAGCAAGGGTAGGCGTGATTGTGAACAGATTTCGATGGTTCGTGCGTTGCACACCTGTACTTATTCTCAGGGCCCAGCGGCAGTTTATCGGATTTTTATTTTCAAAATATTTTTTCAGTACTTCCAATAAGGCAATGGAAATGACTTCATGCCCACAGTGTAAAGTACAAGTGCATATTGAAATTGGACGAGTTCGTTTAATTCGGCGTTGTGAAAGACAGCGCTCTCTACTGCATGATCATAGACAAACCAACCATGAGCCATTTTGATAACCAGGGTCATAAATAAAATTTAACTACTTACAAGTGAATAGAGTATGTACTTGAATTTCCATCCAACTATTGCCCCCTGCAGTTTGTGTTTTTCAAAACCCTTAAAGCACACTCAAATGTTCTTGATACTTCACAGAGAATTGGTAGCTATAATTTTATTGTAAAATTTCATGCATAAATATCGTCATTCTTTCCTGGCTTGAGTCTCTAAATTGAGTTGAGTATAGCAATGTTTCAAAATTTTGTGAGAAACTAGACTGCCCGTGATCTTGTGGGTCATTTTTTATGTGTGAGATTTTTTTAGATGAAAATAAAGTCTAGGGAACAATTTGGTGAGTGTAAGGCAGCATTCTCACTCTTATTTTGTAACGTATATCGTACGTGTTATTATCCCTATTATCATGCATGGAAGCTGAAGTGCAGTGGTGCAAGCAATCAATCAAGGAATCAAATAAGTAATCATGTTCATCACAATTTTATTTAGTGAACAGATAATTCAAAACGTTTGCTCACGCTTAAATTTTCTAAATACTTTCACTAGTGTTTTTAGTGTCTTTCATTGAAATCATTTCAAGAAGTATGCAATTTATGAAATCATGAAATAAGGCTAACCTTAACCATGGTATTGTTTAACAATTGCATAATATTGTGGAACAAATATTCTTCGTTATCATTCTATCAGCTCTGTCCACAACATTCTAAAGTGGATCATGCAAATGTAATTCAAAGGGAAAAAAGGAAAATCCAGTAGACGATGACTATGGTTAGATACAAAAAATTGTCACACACTCTGCAAGCACGACACAAAAGTTGGCTCTTTCAGATACATTTTAGATGTTCTAGGAGCTTCACAGGTTGTAATACGATCTTCTTTTCCTATTGATCGAATCCCGCTAAAGATCCGTTCAATTTTGAAACCACCATTTTCGAAGCGTCGTCTGGCTAGGCCCTGACATGGACGTCACAACCTTGGCTGGAAAACTGACCAAGCCTTGGCCTCCAGGCCCTCATAAGCCTGTCACATTAAGCACGTATTAACTGCCTGAGAAGAATTTGATCCTTTTAAGCTGCCCTTCTCTTCTGTTCATAAACGGACCGATCACTAGCTTATAAGTGATGGACCTTCAGGAAATTGAACGTTCTGCTATAGATACCTACCGCACAAAGTCTGGCACGTAACTTAAAAAAAAATCGCTATGAAGTCACGAAGAATTGTTCGGGCATTCAAATGACTGCAGTGCTACTCTTTTTGTGAGGTTATTGATTTCCAGATGCCCGTGTAAGTGATATTTCCATCGACAGGTTATATGCGCGTTCGATCGTTGCACTTGTTGATGAGGTTCCTCTAAGACAATTATTACTTAAGCTCGATGGCTTGCATGAAGAATTTATGGTTATTTTGCTCATTTTCAGTTCGTTGTGATTTGATGAAGTATTTTACTTTTTACTTATAAACACTTATCGGCCTATTCAAGAGAAAATACAAACATTTACTCCTCCCAGATTTTACATAGTTTAGAAATAAGCAATTTGAATTTGATTTTTGCGATCATGTCGTTCACTTGATTCCATCATTACTCTCATCCTTTTACCGAAATCAAAAAAATACTGAAGCAACACTAAGGCAGTGCACCTCCTGTGCCAGGCCATGTGCCCGTCCTGTGTGGAGACGAAATGAGGCTTTTATCCGTGACCAGTTCTGCGACTGCTGCCAAGTCAGGATTACTTCCGGCTTCAGATTCCGGACGAATGATTTTCTTCAAAAAGAACGTAGAAAGCTATTAAAACAAACTGTGTAGAAGTAATGGTCTCGAAAATCGATGGTTGAAGAGATATCTGTTGCCCATTAATATAGTGCTTCACTTCACTGCATGATCGAGTTCCGGAACGCAGAGTTTCTCATTGCGATAACCAATCTTTGCTGATTGGGGAGTTGGGGCATCTTGCGAGGCTAAAGCTGACGTTGGGGTGGCCGGTATCAAATTTTGATTTTCAAGTTATCTCCATATCCACACTCTTCTACATTCCTAAAGTATGTTACACAATGAGGAATGAATAAGCGTGACATGTAATAAACTTTAGAATAAAAATAGACGTTTATGCCTCTACAAACATAATTTCACCCTTTACAGCTTCAAGAGAGCTATCCGTTGATACAATCTAAGGTTTATTTCTAAAAATGTATTTTCGTCATTTGTTTTATTAATGGCAAATTAAAATGATGTTAAAATAACAGACATTTGGATCCTACATTTGGCTCACTCGTTTTCAGTGTGATCGTCTAGTTAGATTTCCAGGGATGTACAAAATGTTGATCAATCTATTATCCTGATACGATAAAAAAATATCAATGAACAACTACAATAGTAAGCTATCCGTTACAGGTATTAATGAGTCGGACGTCGGATAAGAAGACATTGATGGTCATTCACAAATGCACAGGTATACAGCTACCCAAAGTGATCCGTAGAGCTTTAAGCAAATATTCAACTTGGGAAGTCTTATTTTCAGCAAAGTATTTCTTTTGTAACGGTGCAAAAGCTGGTCGGATGGATGTAACTTTAAGATTGATGCTTCATTTATAATCTAGTACTAAAAGTGCGGATGAGTCGAACACATTTCGTAATTTCAAATCACTGTAACTCGCTTCGATAAAGGTGATCTAAAATGGCTTTGAATATTATGTTCTCATTATGTCAAAAATGAGCAATTCAGTCAGAAAATATCCTTTAATTGAAAATATAATATTTTGTAATTGCTGTATTGATCATTAGGGTGGATGGGTTATACTGACCCATCCATCCTTCCCGTGTTGAACTAGACCAATTAATTTGGATGGATCGGTGCCCAGATACTTGATAAGTCTAGAAGCCCACGTGGTGCCGGCCATCTACTTTAAAAGCGTTCATTTTATCATTGAGAAGCTCTCCAATTCAAGAGCTGCAACGTTACAAGTTTTACGAGCAGCGAGGCTTATTTGGTGCGCTGTTCGAATAATAATGAGAATTAAATTATCCAACGGCCAGCAGTTTGCTTGCATCTTCTGTGAATCTGGAGCCTGCACGGGAACTGGCGGACTGGCGGTGAGCTGGGCAATTTAGAGGGCGCGCAACCCCGATTCTGTTGAACATTATTGCTTCCTGGAACAAATTGGACGTTATGGAGGTGGACGGGGCGCTTTCTGGCGTAGTTCCAACATTTATGGTAAAAGTTCAACTTGGTCCGGAGCTTGAATACGAAGAATAAGGGATCGTACCCAAGCCAAGTGTGATCTGTAATGTACAGTAAAGAGTTGAATCTGTGCAGCAAGCTATCAATAATTTTGCCAGAAAATTTCGAACTGTATTTTTTTTCACACCTCGTTGCAGTGACGCTAAAAAAATGTGTGTCTCACCGTAGTACAATGTCGTTCGTTTGAGGGGAACATCGACTGTTGTCGACAAGAAAATACCCTGAGTTCCATTTCGAAAGACCTTTTTTTTGCATCACGTGCACTAAAATTTGGAGTGCCAGGATAATTCGATTTTATTATGTACCAAGTTTATTCTGAGCCTCCAATTTCTGCATGATTGAAAAATAACTTTAATTGACGGCGTGATGTTGAAGACCCTGAAATATGTACTGACTATGAACATTTCAAGGATTTTATGTGCAGGTAGTGATTCAGAAAAGCCAATAAGAAAGAAAATATCTTTTAAATTCAGTTAGACTCTTTAGACTGAGGCGGTTAACAAATATTGTTTCGTTATAGGAAACGGCTTTCATATTTACATGTTCCTTTAACGTGCGGAAGTATTCAGGATATAGTCAATATTTACAAAACAAATTGCTCTTGTAACTTTGAAACGTTAAGGTCTTAATTAAATAAATAGACAGACTGATTAGGATAAGATATTGTATTCCATATTTTGCCTGAATATATGCAAATACAGTTATGTACATACTTTAACTGAATTGCTCGCGACTCTGAAACAGAAAACGGACGCTTTTCTTGATCGATGGATAAACAGAACTTGGGGTTCTCAAATTTTCTATGCGGATACGTATTGTTTAATTTTCTAACGTTGTTTACAAGTCGTCAACTCTTCCGGTCACAAATGGAGCACATCTGTGAGTTTTTGGAAAAATAATATTTTCCACTTGACCGAAGTTTTCAGAACAATTTGATCCCAGATGCTCAGCGTCTGTGACATACAGCATTCACCTGCCGCATAAAGAATGACGGCTGCTTATTGCTCCCTCTCTGTTAAGAATTCTTCAGGCGTAAATAGTTCATAGAGGCTACGCGTAAAACTGAGACTCATTTTGGTTTGATAGTGTTAAAATTCTTCGTTTTTTAGGAATAAAGTCCGCGTAGGCCACCATGAACCACCAGTAGCGAGTATTTTCCTTTTACATATAATATTTTCCTTCCATCTGTCAAACGATCTCTCGTCAAACATCTCTTCGAATATCATCATTAACGAATGACGTAAAACTTCATTCTAGCTTACATTTTTCACTCAATTTTAAATCTTCTATCTGCATTCAGTTTTAGCATGCATTCGTGGAACTGTTTCGATTTACAATGAATTTCTTAACATCGTTTACGAGTTGTCAACTTGTCCTGTCACAAATGGAACGCCATTTTTAGAGGGTCACTCGAAATGATGGAAATAGTAAAGGTTTCATTATTCCATTCGATAGCTTCCAGCTATTCGGAGTTGGCGTCATCAGGACCATGAAAGTATTTTACCTGCTGGAGGTCAGTTTCACCGCCTCATGTCCATATAACAAATGCAATGTACGAAAATCAGTTATTGTCAAAAGTTTCAACAAGCGTTTGGGTCAGTGGTAAACACATCATCTAGACCAGGCCTACTGATTAAATACTACTGTTATTAATTCCGCAGCACGAGTTACTAGAAAAAGAGTGCAATAAATTGAACTAACGTAAAGGACGCCGTAGGTAAATTCGCACGAATTTTCTACAAGCAAAGTCATCGACTCCTCTTATTGGACGGCAAGACCTGATTTCTTTAGCGGTTCATTACAAATGAATGAACCACATTGCAAACTTCGTTGCAATCCGGGTGAACTTTTCCTGGAGTTTATAGAAGCTGTCCGCGAGAGTTTTGCGAGCGGTGGTCTAGATTAAGAAAACAACTCAGTCGAGCACTTACTTCAACTTAGGGTATAAAGTTCAATGCAACCAAGATGGCACTTCCATAAATTATGGAAGCCTGGAGTCCAGTTGAGCGAAAAAGGTGACAATAATTCAGAAAGTTACCGTAAAACTCTTGCACTCTTTTTGTAGAGTTACTGCGAACTGTACTCTTGAGTATGGGCTCCGTCATTTATTACTTTCAATTCTCTGTGGATAATGATTGAAAATAGCTTCACCAGAATTTTTTGACTAAAAATTAATGAAGATACTATTTTTTAGTTTAAAAGGTGAATGATATTAACTTTAACGAATGAGTGAATGATTTGACGTGCGTACTCATTCCCTTGGGGCCGTGAAATTTAGTTATAGTTTGCCCTCAGAGCTCGGGCCACAGAGACGTAGTGGGTGCGGCCTGCACTGTTATTCCTATTGATCACTTGCCTGCACCTATCAGAGTAAACATACAACAGGAGTTGCTCCATTGTATGAGGGCCTAGTAAGAAGAGGTTGAAGAATAGACCGCAAATATTTACTGTAGCTAAAACTGCGACCACGGGTGTATTCATCTCGCCGATTCGACAGGGCATCATTCTTCCGGGTGGGCTTAGATTTGCCTGCATATCAGGAAGACACTCCTACATAGTGAATTTCTATGAATTATTATAAACTTCTAAAGATACACGTTTCACGTAGCAAAAACTTTCTCGGTGAAACAAAGTAATGAAATGCACAGAATATTTCTATTGGAATGATTTAGGATGGCCAGGAAGAGATCTTCTTATAGAAGTAAAGGGATCTCCCTTCAAATTTTTGACCGGGCACACGTAGTAGTAAAGTGGTATTAGTTTTAGGCCTCGTTTGCAAAAATGCTGACAAAAATTTTAAATTCGATTCGATTATGTTCAAAATTACGTTGAAAACAAATCCTCAAAAAACGAAATGATGTATTCATAGTGGCTATGTATTAATTACGGAGCCTGCTGATATGAACAAAGTTAGATAGTGCATGTCTAACATGATAATTATTGGAAATGTTGTTTCTATAGTTATGCATCACCCTCGAGTTTGAGTTGTGTGATGTGCATTTCGTGCTCCGCTTTCATTGATTTTCATTGATAACTAACGGCTGTAAAACTGTTCGTGGGTACTAGGCAAAGTCTTCTGTTATCGTTTTAAATCATTCAACAAGAAAACGTATGATTGAAACGACATTTGACCACAAAAGCCTGCATCTTTTCTTTGAAAACGATTTATATGCTACAAAAATAGGGCGTAGGACAAAGTTCTACCAGAAAATAATTAAATTCACACATAGGAAATGTTTTAATTCTGGAGTTATGCACTGCTGGCGAATTGCAATAGATAACAATACGGATATTATTCGGGGTTCCTTTCGCTAAATCTTGGCACGGCTTGTTGTCCACATTCGCCAAAATGTTTTTTTTAATTATTATTTTTAGACTCAGTGTAACAATGTTCTTTATCAGAGTATCTCTTTTGTAATGTGAAGCAAGTTTGCAATAAGGTTCTTATAATTTCTAAATTAAGTTGCTTTTGTATTAGGGCTTACAGTCTCTTTCAATGTAATATTTGTGAAAGCGAGCCCTCGCTGAAAGTAAGCGACTCACTAGCAAGTTTTTTGCTCGAAGAATCATTTTGGAGGGACCATCATTCAACGGTGCTGCTTGCAAATCCATGTCTGCAATCGTTCGAACCTTACCATGTGAATTATAAGAATGCGGAATGAAAGAAAATTGTTTTTTTTTTCTCAATAATAATTTCTTACGTGGATGCAGATAAGAGCATTCAATCACTTGATTTCGATTACTACGTGCAGTAAGATCACTGAAGTAGACCATTATATACCTAAACATATCTTTGAGGGTATAAATAACCCACCTATCGATATAAATAACCGATACAAGGTATGAACAACATCCAATTCCTATAATAAAGCTTTAGCCTATCTCAACTCACATCAGTTCCTATAGATTCTCCCTTTTCCCTCGAGTTTATTCGCATCTACTTTCTGTTTTTCCCTCTCACTATTTTGTAGCATCCTCAATTAACTCATACTTTTTAGTGAAGGATCTCTAAATTTGAAGACATAGTCATAGTATCCAAACTATTCTTTCCATACTCAATCTAGGTCTCACACTATCTTCATTAATTTTCTTATCTTAGAAAGATTTTCCTTGCTTCTACAATTAATTCTAACTAAAACATTTATTATAACTTGAACTACGAGTTATGATGTACTTGTACTGATCGCTTCGACTTGCAATTCCATCAAATTTAATTCGATTTCTAGACTGATTCGAGACCACCATAGCTTACTGCCTTTTTGCCGAAGGCTAATGGTGTAGTCATAAACTTTTTTTTTAGTTTGTGATCGTTCACCCTCACGTGGACGGAATTTGGCCAACGCGAGAGTCAATTTAGAGGACCGTGGGCTGCCGGTCGCGTGAAGGTCTAGCGCATTTCACGAGCCTAATGTGGGGAGTCCCTGAGCGGTAAGCTTGTGTCTCACACACACACTCGTTAAGCTTGTGTCTCACACACACTCGTTAAGCTTGTGTCTCACACACACTCGTTAAGCTTATGTCTCACACACACTCGTTAAGCTTATGTCTCACACACATACACGCTAAGCTTATGTCTCACACACATACACGCTAAGCTTATGTCTCACTGAATTCAGTCAAACTTAGCAAGGCCTGTTATTATGCCGCTACACATAGCCAGGCTCTGATGCAGCTTGCCTCGTTTACCTCAGGTGCCCAACGTAATATTTTATCATTTACCTATTTTACGTCGCTCTTGAAATGTAATCACATGATGGCAGTGCTGAGCTGGTGTTGCTGCGTCACTAGATGCATTACATGAGCTTATGTGCAGGAAAATAGCAGCATGTTTTCGTTTTTGCTTGAATTAGACGGAAGTGCCTGATAAGTATAATCTTACTTAAAGAACTTTGATCGCTTTTCTCACTTGAATTAGGCAGAAGTGCCATATAAGTGAAATTTAATTAAAATAACTTTGATCTCTTTTTTTCGCTCGAATTAGATGGAAGTGTAATAAATTAAATTTGAATGACTTTGATCCATTGAGATTAACTTAAAATTTCAGACAAAAGTCGTAATTTGTGCTCTCGCTTATTTTACTTCAGTAGTTTATCAACATCGGACACTCTCACGAGCGTCTGCCTTTTACTTGCATCTGTCGAGAAGCAAGTGGAAAAGTGGTTCTAGATGCAAGGTACAGTTCTACTTCTGCTCTCGGGCTTCTTAAACCGTATTCCTATTTTAATTTTACTATTGGGGGTAATTTTTCAGAAAATTTCGATATTTTATGCAATTTTCCATGTACAGGACTTAGGCTCCAACAATCAACTGAGTCATACAAAATGTTGCATAGAATCAGAATCGTATTGCTAGATAGTGCACGTTGGTGAAACACGTTCAGTGTACATTTATGAGCACAATTGATTCGTAGTCCCACACACTCCAACCTACCTGTGTGTCGGGGACTCTGATTGTCGTACTAATTCATAAGCTGATTTAATTACTTGCAAACGAGTCTTTTTATTCCCTAAAATATGCCCAAGTTTAGCAGTTCGGAGCTTCATGAATGTCTATGGCAAGCTGACCTAGAAGCCTTCTTCTAACACGGGGAATTGCTCCCATATTTTTATGGATTGTAAAATCTTAGAAACTCATTTTAAGATTTTATGGATTTTAAAACAAGTTTATTGCTTCAAAGTTAATTAGATCACACGATTTTAAAGGCACTTGGAAAAAGCGTTAGGGCTCATGGATTTATGGCCTCATTGTCATATGGGCTCAAGGAGAAATGCTGCAAATGTTCCATTTCACAATGAAACCTGTACAATGGAAAGAACGGGAGAAATAATTTTTTGGCTTGAAAGTGAAATCAAATGCAATGAATTATTATGTGAGGTGAATAATTACGTGAATTACGCATCGCCATACCCAATCAACGAGTGCAACAGGTTAAAAAGTAATTGGCAGTCAAAGTTTATTCGTTCACGAATTATTTCGTCATCGTCACTTAAGGGCTGCCCACATAAACGTGCTTCAATACACATATTTGGCAGATAAGTTATCTTAGTGGCCAACCTCTTCCTGAAGTGTAAGGACTGACAACCACAGGACTACTTTCTGCAACCGATTTCTGAGTGGTAGGCACTGAAAACCACTGGTCGACTTCTTTCAACCATCATGAGGTGAAAACAGCGACAACCACATGTCTACTGTCTCCAACCATTTCCTAAGGTGGAAATAGTGACAACCACACGTCTACTGTCTCCGACCATTTCCTGAGGTGGAAATAGTGACGACAACAGCTCCACTGTCTTCACCTGTTATTGAGTGGCACTATGAAATAAAATTGATATCGTACACTCTCTTTTTGTCTACATTAGTAGCCGCATACTTTCACTGCCCCGACTTAAGCCTCATTGACCAAGTGATCAGCGCAATTCACGGTCCCCGCTAACTCTTCACTAGAATATTTTTGTTTGAAACATTTGGTGATCGAATATTACGCGAGGATCTTTATCTTGAAAGTAATGATGTTAAATGCATGCATAGATATAGAACAGCTTGACATTAGGTGAAAACAAGTTTAAATAACCTCCATACAAGCTATAATCAGTTTCAAGTTCTTGTATTGTGTGGTCGAGAATGATTACAGAGCTTACTACTTACTTTCGTTTGATAGTATCACCGTTAAGAACTAAAAGTGAAAAATCTACATTTAATGAAGACGGCTTGAGTTGCCTTTTGAATTCTTCGTTCGCGAGGTTTGACATCTGCGTTTACATTCCTTTTAACTGCAGAACAAAGTGTGAGAGGGATTGTTGAGCACATAGAACTCGCACATCACGACCAACGTTTATGTTTAATTATTTCGATGTGACTCATTAGCATGCTAAGTGGCCGTCAGTTGCAGGCAGAGTCGAACTCTCCCTAAAAATGGCATGTTAATATGAAAACTTGCCTGGTAGTTGTAATTAAAAAGAGGAAGCGAGCGAGGGCTAGAGGGCGGGTCTTGGCTCCTTTATGAATACCGAAACTCACGCCCTAAAAGTGGCAGTTCCATAAGGCAAGCTGCATCAAAGCATGGCTGTGCATAAAGTGGACGCTCTCCTGACTACACGCCTCTCTAGACACAACACAAAACCTGGCCCAAAATCAGTACACCAGGCCCCAAACTCGCCGACTCGAATACTGTTCTGTGTGTGTGTTCCTCCCAATGATTCATTGCTAATATTCAAGTTGCATAATTGTAATTTACGTTTCTAATCACGCTTCAACAAGGCTCTCTAATAAAAATGTTTCATAAATCAAGAGTGAGAAAAATAATTTAGACATCACAACTGATTGTGGAAGTGAAACGTTTTTTAATTTGAACTAAAACGAATGTTTTCGTTGTACATTGCAAGATTGTGATGTACTATATACCTACATCATTAAAATGGTGTTCTAAATCAATTTATCGGAAATATTTTCCTGTTTATATTGGGAAAAACTTCTTCGTAAGTGAGAAAGAATCCGGGACGATAGTTCATACAAGGAAGGAAAAAATATCTTAGAGTTTTTGTGGAGACATTACTGCAAAAAAATCGGAAGGCCTTGTTCCTGCAGAGAATATGCTACAGGGCGGTACACAAAAACCTACGCAGAAATGAGGAGGTAATCAAAAACTAATTGACGCACACAGGTATAGCAACATCATAATAGTTCATTTGTTTAGATTTATTTCTTAACATAGATTCCTTAGGTATTTTATGTGTTTTCGACTAGTTTTTATGCATCGCACAGTATTTTAGAAGTTATTGCAAAAATTCCCATTTAAATGTTAGGTTTATTAACCGTAGAGTTTTCAAAAAATAATTTCATCTGCATTGAAATTTTCATGCAGGGGGACAAAAGAATATTTTAAAAGCTTTAATTTTTTTGAAGAAATACCATACCACATAATAAAACATAATATCATACCACTCTGCATTCACCATTCCCCTGTGCGTGCTCCATGCCACTGAGCATTCACCGTGCCACTGAACATTCACCATGCCACTGTGCATTCACCAAGCCACTGTGCATTCACCATGCCCCTGAGCATTCACCATGCCCCTGAGCATTCACCATGCCCCTGAGCATTCACCAAGCCCCTGTGCATTCACCATGCCCCTGAGCATTCACCAAGCCACTGTGCATTCACCATGCCCCTG